>JAAMPD010003120.1:0-11285 GCA_025266255.1 Trissolcus basalis
GACGTTTCTTAAAAAAATTTTTTTTTTTACTAATTTTCTGTTTTTCTTCCGTTTTTTTACTTTTTTTTTTAAATTACACATTGGTGTCCAATGTTAGTTGATAACAAAATTATTTTGTGTAAAATCAAATGAATGCATTCGCAAATTTGATTATCAACTTAAACCTTCATTGATCGTTTAATTATCTTAAAATGTACAATGTTTTCAATTAAAAAATATAAAATTGTAAATTAAAAAATAATCTTATACTTGCAAAAAATGGATTGCACGAAAAAAAAACAAATTTTTTGTGTCAAGAAGATGACACATTTCACATTTTGACGATTCGTTACAAAAAGAAATCATTTAAACGACATGATCAGCTTTGTATACTATACAAATTTGTATATGTAATATTAGGACGTCTTTTTTAATCTGTCAACGCTACATTGAACGAAGAATTGGTGTTCAACGAAATCTCCTTGTTACATACATGTTCATCTCTGATAGAACAAAAACAATGTTTTATACTTGTACGTTTTGCCTTATTTAAACAGGGAGATAGCGTCCCTTGCAAATATGGCTTTCAGTATAGACTGTTTAATTAGAGCATATGATCCAGCATATGATTTTGCATTGAACATCTTTGAACACAAGAAATCTAAGAGACTGTCGTGTTTAAAATGTTGAAAAAAAGACGAATGAAAAAATATATCAACATAATCTTTGAAATCGAACAATTTTTTGTTTCTTTTTCATCGACCATATGTTTTGTCAGTAAAATTCGTGTAATATCGTGATTCATCATTTGAATTCTGATAAAGTTTTATGCTAAGTCTAATATTAGATTTAGAGTCTAAGGTCGCATTATTGTCAGCATTATATTTTCAAAAGAAAAACGCCTAAATCAGACCCAGATCAAAGAATGACTTTTTTTCGTGGCCCTTGTTCTCGATCTGATAATTTTGCAGACGCTTTTTTTTCCTCGGACCAATCTAAAGTAAATAAGTGTCTTACAAATTATCTAGTGACAGATTTATGGAAAGCTATCCTATTTCTGTTTGATTCGTTATAAAACGTTTTAATTTATAGATGCAATGAGAAAATCAGAACGCTAACCTGGCAAGGAATCGACAAAACTGGAACATAAATAATCCGATATTACATGAATTCAAATAATTTGTAACAAACATAAAATTGTTCCAAACGTTTTTTTTCAATTAAAAAAAAAATATTTCACCGATAAAAATTGTTTTTGCGGTTGTAATAATAATGGATCACATAGAATGTCGCAGTACAGCGTAACATTATTTGAAGTAGAGAAACATCCACGCTGCGACTATGATTAAAAGCAGTTCAACATTGACCTGTTCATAATTATCACCAGATTCTATATATTAGACCAGCGAAACACGTATACAGCTGTTTAGTTTTGTTTTTATTTTGTAACATATCAACATTCGATCCAATAGCATTTATGTTTCTTATTGCTACGGAACGGAAACATATCATAATCACAGTTGATATGACATATCTAATATAATAAACGCCTACTAATTTTATTTCTTGTTTATCGTGCAGAGATCGCTCGGATGACGTGTTGGAATTGCTTCCCGATTTGTTCAAGTATCAAAAAATTTGTTCTCGAATTATAAGTTTCAACGTTAAATCTTTACGCCACTTTTGCCTGTTAGGGCCTGCAACTGGAAACAAATTTTTCACTGTCAAAACAAAAACTTTCTTCTCCCTTTAAGAGAAAAGCAACCGTTTCTTCCACCAGGGAGATAATCTGACACTTTTCTTCCCAGCGGGAAAAAATGCTTTCACCCTCAACCAAACTGAAACCTTTTTTCCCCTAAGCGAAAAACTCTATTTTCATCTCTAGAGGGAAAACAAAACGTTTTACTTTCTAGTGAGAAAACGGATTTGTCTCTACTTAATGAAGTAACGAAATGTTGTCTTCATAGTTCGAAAAAAAAAAGAATTCTCACCCGAAAACCCAAGTTAGAAAAAATTTGTCAGTGGCGAAACTAATAGTCGAAGATTGGAGAGAAGAGATGCGGGTCTATAAAGCGCCTAACCGTTAGCTTTATATTTCGTTGAGCTCATTTTGAATACTACGAAAATTTGCGAGAGTGTACGATAACGCAGTGTGCCCCGAGTAGTCATATAGTCCAGACCTGCACCTTCTCAGCGACTATGCACCAGCTGGCGTGGTCGTAGTAGGATGAAATGATGTGGAGGTTCTCCACGTACTTGTTGATGAGTTGGTCGAGCTCGCCCTCGCGAAACACGTGGTAGTACTGGTGGTACGTGATGGCGCCTTCCTGGTCGGACGACAACGACTCCTGGGACGAGGAGTTGCTCAAGGTGGCGCTGCTGCCGCCCGACATGGACCGCTCCAAGTTCTTCAGCTCTGTGATTCGGGACGGGATTCGTTCCAGGTGGCGCTGGTGCTTGTTCTCGTTGCTGCTCCTGCTACTTGTGCTGAAATCGATGCTGCTGGACGCGAGTGAGGCGGTGCTCGCGTTGCCCGTTCGCCCTGTCATGTTCGTCGAGGATTCTTCCTCGCTGATGGTGTTCTCGATCGAGTCGCCGATGTCGCTGGACTCGACCGAGTTTCTGTACCGCAGGTAGTGCTTCTCTTCTTCTGTGCCCTTGCCCTTCTTCTGGTCCTGGCCTAGATAGAGACCGTCGTCGAAGGTGCTCCTGCGCTCCAGCTCCTTTTTGTTCCGAATGCTGTGTGTTCGAGTTTTGCTGTCCTCGTTTCGACCCGTGTCGCTTTTCAGCGACTCGGACGCGCTGTATTTACAAGACTTGATGGAGTCCAGGGACGAGATCTCCTCCAGCTCGGACGACCCCACGTTCTCGAATTTCTTGTCGCCGAAATTGCCCTCCATGTACTCAAGTTGGCTCTTCTGACAATACTGGTTGATGTCGTAGATCAAATTCTCGCCCAGCTTCTCCGTCACGTCGATCAGATGTTGCCGACACTCTTCGCTCCATGTCGATGACTCTTCCGGTGAAAGCTCGCCGGTCTTTTTTGATTCTGGGCTTGGCGATTCAACTTTCGCCACTAACTCGGATTCACCTTTGTCGTCCGCTTTCGCAACTGGCTCTTCCTTTTTGTTGTTTTCTGGAAATGAAAAAAATTGAAAAACTTAATTAAAAATCATGATTAATAGATGTTTCAAAAGATACAGTCCTTGAGACTTGCTTTCTAAGTATGAAGAATTAGGTTCAGAGTGATATAAATGAAGATAAAAATGATATACCTTTTTTAGAAAGGTACCGTTCGTCAGATATCACACTTATGACAGATCCTATAGATTCCGGAGACGAGACACCGCTGGAGTCACTGTCCAAGTCGTCTGTTTCCGGGTTGAATAACTCCAGTGAGAGCAAACGTGGCAGTACCTTGGTGACGGTCTCCAGTCTGCCTGGCAGAGCCGACGACGCTCTACGAACCAAGGGAAACGAGAGCTTGTGAGTACGCGTGGCAAATTCTGGCTTCTGCTTTAACAGTTCCTTGATTTGGTTCAGTCTAGTTTTGCGGCTCTCCTCATCGTTGATCGATTCGACGCTTGACGTGCTCTTCATCACCTGGACCTCGGCAGTGGGTTTGACCTCCTCGCTCGGTGTCTCTTCCACAATCTCAGGAACTATTTCCGGCTGAGGCTCCGGTTCCTCTTGTTGATCCTGAACCAATTTCGTATCTGAACTCAAGTTCTGGTGCGTATAAAAGTCACTCGCGGTGAAATTTTTCGTGGGCCTGATCCTCTCGTCGGAATTCCACATCTCTTTGGCGTTATTGTAATTGAAGAACGGGCGCAGCGGTGCGGAGCTTATGGTGTGCGGTGACAGTCCAGGCGGACTAGGCGGCGGCAGCGACTTGCTGGTCGCCGGGAACTGTTTGAGCAGAGGCGAGACGCCTATGAGCTTCATCTTGGAGGCGGCCAGTTCTGGAGGATACTTGATTCTGGGCGACGGGGGCGCTGACGCTGTGCTGAGCAACTGGAACGCAGGGTGGGCGCTCGAGTCGATCAAAAAGGTGCTCGTTGTTGTGCTTGAACTCTGCGTGCTTTGTGGCTTTGGCACAAATATCACCGAGGCGAAGCTGTCCTCCGAGTCCACGCTCGTATCGCTCTGGAGGCTGCTGTCTTTTGAAGAGTCCGAACCATCCTCCCGAGAAAGGCGACGCTCCAAGTTGTCCTCGTCTCGCTTAGGCATTAGCTTTGCATCTTCGCTTGCTTTTTGTTGCTGCTCTTGGGTTTGACTTTCAGTCGACTTCCAGCTCTGAAAAGAGACGTTGAATTTGTTATATTTGATTATTTAAAGGTTTCTATGAACGTGATAAAAGAAAATGTTACCTGAAATATTTTAACGAAACCATTCTTAATCGACATGCCGGATACTTTTTCGATGTTAGTTGTCGATTGTTTAATTTTATTAGTAAGACCACTTGTAAGAAGCTGAAACCGCTTGGTCGCGTTCGCGTAATAAAACGAGTCTTTGAACTTATCGAATGTCCTCTCGCACATGATCTCCTCGTTGAGCGACGTCTGTTTCATGATGTTCTGCTTGACGCGCTCCTTCTCCTTCAGTCTTCCAATGAACATGAGTTCCTCGTTCATCGAACTTTGCTTGTGTACGTTGCCACGTTTCGCGAATCCCTCGGACGAATCCTGCGAAATTGAAAGTCACCTTATACATATTTCATTGGCAAAGTTACGCCGAGAGAAATCTTTTTCAACTCACTTGAAAGTCTGGAAGATCTGATAATAAATTTTGCATGGCAGTGTTTTGTAAGATTTCCAGACAGTCATCGTTGAGGTGTGATTTTTGCTTGACGAGCTTAGGTTTGGAGCCTAACGAAAACGACTCGGCTGATTGCGAGTCCAAATAAAGCTCGGACGTGACGGTGGAACAGAGTCCGGGGATGCTGGACCGCGAGCGCACTAAATCTAATCGTTGTATCTCAAGAATATCGCCCAAACTTTTCGACTTGATGCTCAAGTTGTCCGTTTGCTTATCGATCATCACGCTCGAGTTTTCCAGTCTTCGCAATTCGATTGGGATGTTCTCGATATCCGCATCCTCGCATTCGTAATGCTTGTGACCTTTGCTGTTCTGCCAATTTTCCAGAAACCAAGCCCGACTTCCACGCCTACCTCCTGCCAGTTTCTGCAAATTCAATCAGCCAATCAGTATTTTGTGCTATACATTTTCTTGTCTCTCATTTTTTTAATCTTAAAAATAATTTTTCATTTAAAAATATAAGGCTAATTGAAGCGTCGGATTCTATAACCGGACTTGCGCTCGAACAGCCTATTTTTCAAATTGAAAAAGTATCGAGAAAATTTTTAACTTAATAATAATAATAATATGTTTATTGCCCCTTCTCATAAATATATACAAATGTACAAACTTCGATGTACTTTAAGTAGCCAAATTGTTCGTAATGATCTAAAGAACAATTTGGCTACTTAAAGTATATCGAAATCGAACATTTTCTCGATACTTTTTCAAATTGAAAAATAGGCTGTTCGAGCGCAAGTCCGGTTATAGAATCCGACGCTTCAATTTGAGAAAAAAATTAGAACTAATGAACACCTGCAAAGCTCGACGGAAAAAGCTGTAACACGTTTCGTTTGGACTAGAGAGACTACTTGTTGAAGGGGATGGACTGTAAACGGGATCAACCCAATAACTTTTTTTCCTATATTTTTGTTGATTGCGTCTGAAATTGAAAAAAAATCAGCATTTAATCCTGTTTCGTTTTACATAATAAAGAGGGAAAATTCGCTGAACGAGTTACCTTTGGGATGACAAAACGTGCCCGTGATTTTGTGAGTAACAACTACTATACTTGTCGGGGAATCTTGTTGGGTTGGATGTAGAATCGAAGCAATAGGCTTTGGGCCAAGGTATTAAAACATCTTGAGATTCGAACTGAAAAAAACAAGAAAATTCAATTTTTCGTAAAAACCATAAAATTCAATTTTTTGATGTAAAAGCAAATATTTAGATTATCAGAACATCTTGAGATTTAAACTGATAAACAGAAAAAGTTAATTTTTCGTAAAAACAAATGTTTAAGTTGCAAGTTGTTAAGTTGTTTTTGATAAGGCGAGATTTTTCACCTTGCGATGTTTTTGTTCCATAGCCCAGACGGAAATTATGAGTCGTCCGCCGATTCTAAGAACCCGGGCGAGCTCCTTCAGTGCCCGCACTCGTCGTTCTGTGGTTGAGAAATGATGAACGACGGCGATCGATAGCACTGCATCGAAACTCTCATCCCGAAAGGGTAGAGATAAATTATCACATACTAGAACCTATAACAATTTGTAAAGACGAACATTAACTTGTTTGTATTAGTTTGTGTTCGTTTAAAGTAGGTGCAAACTTCTTCTTACAAGTTAGTAAGTTTGTACTAACTAGTTTGAAATACATTAACACGTCAAAAAACATAAATCATGTTTGCACAAGTTTTGAAATATGTTTTGGTATTTTAAAGCCTGTTTCATCAAATCTGGGTTCACGTTTTTGAACATACCTGAACACGTTTGCCAAACTACCGTATATATTAAAACAATTCAATAATAACTGTTGTAACATATTTTAACGAGTTTGAACAAGTTTGAACATGTTTCAAAATAGTTTTGAATAGTTTTGAACTTTTTCATTGCGACTTGAACAAATGTGTATTGGTTTAGCAAAGTTTTGTCAGCTGTTACAAATTAATGACATTAGACTTGTTTTTATGCCAATCTAAAAATTGTTCCAATTAGGTTTTCTTACTTCATTATCTTTTTCCCGAGCTATATCTGTCAGCTTTTTACACCGGTCCACGCCAACACTGAAGACACTGTGCTTGACATTGAGGTACTTTCCATTACCGCAACCTAAAAATAAATATACAATTAGTGAATATGAGATATAAAAAAAAACCGCGTACGTTTCATCAAGGAAACGCTTAAAATATATCCCAGACGACCTTGTAGGCGTACTTATTTGTGGTTGGATTTTTTCTGCGTAGGCTGAGGGAAAAAAAGTAAAACTCACCAACGTCACAAACGAGAGCTCCCGGTTCTAAGTCCTCAAGGAATTGGTAAATTCGCGGCCAATGTCTGCTTTGAACCGTACTCGCGGCGCACTGCTCGTAAACTTCATGGACGTACGCTTGCTCCAAGGCCAAAGACCGAGCTACATGTTCGCCGTCGCTTTCAGACATCCCTCTCGTTGTGGCGATTTCTCCACATCTGAACGAGTGGTCGTGCTACTAAAATTTCCAAAAATTTGGTTTATTCATCAAAAGATATAAACAACAAGAAGGGTTTATTAAATCAAAATAATTAAACAAAGAGAGCAAACGTTTGAATAACAACTCCAAGTTTATGAAAAATGTATATGCTTCATTAATAAATTAAGATTACACTAAATCACATCACAAAGTAAACTGCAGTTTTACATCATAATTGCCCGTCGATACCTATTAGTGCAACAAGTGACCTATTTATCTTCAATGAAACGCATGACATTGTTTTTGAGCGTATTAAACGTCGTCGGGTGTACAGATTCGACGTACAAAAATGTTCCTTTATAGTCAATTTGATATACATTTATAAACACTTTTTATTTATACATCTGCATAATAGCAAGTTTCGATTAAACAAGACTGTGAGAAAAAATACAAAATAGGAGGCAAGTTGTGTGTCGCAGACTTTTTTTTTTGGATAGGAAGGTCATTTAATGTTACACACACAACACGTACAGTAACATTCAAGTTATTGATTATCAAAAATAGTAGAAAGAGAGAAACAATTGACAATTAACATCTGACAGTTTTCCAACTGAGAGTCACTGCAATGTTCGTCATATGCTGGTTCATTGGATCAGCCACTTTGGGATTGATTCAACAGGTGGGTTCACTCCGACTGGTGTACGCGCATTTCAAGTGCGTTCTATCGGGGCTGCTCGAGATGTTGATTCTTTGAGATTTACGGCACCTAAAATAACGACAACCTTTGAATATAAACCAAGAGGGGTGACTTTTGCTTACAAGTCCAGAATTGCTTTCGACAAGTTGGAAGATTAGGACACGTTTCGCTAATTAGAAACTGTTGCTGGTGATTGGACAATGTTATCGGAAATTGGAAAATGCTTCAAATGGTTGGTAACAACCTTGAATAAAAAGAAGAGATCAGTTGAATTGAGTGAAGTTCGGATAGTTGCATCAGCCTCCCGTTGGGATCAAAAGTCCAGGTGTCCTGAAGGCAGGCAGCTGCAGTAGAAGATGTCCTGCAGGATCTTCACGAGCTTCCTTTCAAAGCCGCGAAACTTGTCTTTGGGCGAGGTGCCGGTGGACTTGTCGTGGTACCTCAGGTGAGGTATGGTGTAGCTTTGGCACCATTTGAGGAAGGCCTGAGAGGAGTCCTCGGTTCGGATGAAGGTGAGGACGGCCCAGAGGGTGCAGGGCCCGCGGTTCTTTTTCCGCGACTGCAGGTACAGTTGGCAGATGTCGAGGAACATAATCAAGTCGATCACGTTCCTCTCCATTGAGAGGATAGCATTCCCAAAAGTGAACCGACTGTGGCTGGTCTCGCACGCGCCGACACTTCGATTGCAGGCATAACACACGCGCCCGAGCCAACCGTAAATATAGAATGGCTCGCGAGCAAGCGAGAAGACACCCGATGAGCGGATGCGACATCGCGAGTCGCCGCCAACGTGCTGGAACCAGCGGCTGCGCGATGCTTTCATTCAATATCCATCTCACATAACTGGGTTACTTTCAGTCCTTTCAGACTATCATACTACTCATTTGCCCATGTCAACCTTCGGATGGACCACCCGATGAACAACACTCAGGGTCGTGATGCCTTTATAATCCCGTCAGCTGTTTCCTTTATCGGTTCCTTCGAATACCCTCCGAAGAGTCCCACGCACACTTTCACGCTCAATCCACTGTTTATTTTCTTTTTTTTCTGCTCGATAAATAATAGCTATTAATATACCAAAATAATTTTTCGTAACAAAAAAAAAGATTAAAGTTGTTTCGTTCGAATTTTCAAATATTGCATAAAAACCACGAGTGCAGTTAAAAAATTATAAATAGAAATGAAGCAATGAAAAAGTAGATTGGGAAATTAAAAAATATACTAATCAGGAAATCAACAGGGAAAAATAATTTAAGAAAATGGCTTAACGATTTGATCCTTGCGGTGCAAACAATAAAACCGAATCGACCCGGTGAATACTGTTGTTTATTGGCGATTCGTTTTTTTTCTGTCTTTAGCAATAAAGTAAAATGTGAAATAGTAGCATTACAATAGCCTAGATTCTAACGGTAGATTCGAATTTTGTTCTCCCAATAAAAGCCTGAAATTGTTTTTAACGGACGTTACAAAAGGTATTGTACGGAGGATGCAATGAAAAAAGAGGAGATCTTTCCTTTTTTGTTTTGTTTTGTGTTTTTTTTCTAGGGAACGGATTTTTGCCTTCATCGCTGACGTTACTTTTGAACTTTTCAAACGTCCATTTCAATGTGCCGCTTAGAACAATATCGCAGTTATGAAAAACACCCACGAATCAACGAAATAAGTAAGACAAGTTTGCAGCAACAATTCCGTAACTGAAATCACAATGAAATTTTATCCCATTTTATGTAACTTCATGATTAATTAATTTTTATGATTTTCGGCTGTAAAATGGAGTTTGTTTTTGATTTTTAGTCCACTTGATGGATCTGCTAATAAATATTCAACGTTTCTTTCAGAAAATTCAATGGTTTTATTTTATGAAAACAGAAATAGTTCATCAATATCAAGTTGCCGGTGTTATAAATACTTACAAACAAAAAATAATTTACAGAACAAAAAGGAGTATAGGTTGATTTTTTGTTTTTATTGTGTGCATTAATAAAATTATATTAATAAAATTGACATTTTCATCCAGAAAGTAATTCAATTACTTACTTTTGTTATAAAATTTGAGTGAAAAAACGGAAAATCATAATATTTTTTGTACCGCTAAGTGTTTTTATAAAACTTTTATACTTTTTATTGTTAATTGGCGTGAAGTGAACATTTACAACAAAGTTAAACTAGTGATTAATTTAAAAAATCAAACCTTTTTCAATTACTTCGAGAAATTTTGTACTTCAGATTGGAATTGCTTTATAATGCTGATAAGTTGTTAAGAAACAGTAGCCGGTTATTTGATCTATATAGTTAAATTCAAATGATAACCCAATTAGTGTTTCAGCGCTCTTATTATAACTAGGAAATTGCGTTACGATTTGAATTATGTATCACAGGCTAATGGATAGAAAGCATACTAAGTTCAACTATCATAATAAACAATAGGTTTGTTTAAACAAAACTGCCTACTATTTTCTGCGAATTTCACAAAAATTACTAGTTTATCGAGATTGATTTTATTTAAGTTTCAAACAAATTGATTAAATTTATATTTTCAAACGAATTATTTTTTTGCAAAACGACTTTTGAATTCCTCAATATTTTATTCAAAATAAACTATTAAAAAGTAAACTGACGATTTGGCTTGTACATTTTTAAAAGCAAGAAATGAAAACGAAATTCGTTGCCTTATAAGTTGAAAAAGTATAAAGGAAAAATGATCTTAAGGGTAATTAATTACGAGTACTAGCAGCTGTGACTTTGTTTCTCGCTTAGAAAAATAATGTTGCTCCACTTTGTGGGACTGGCGTCGCGCAATACATTATACATTTTTCTCAGGATTAATTATTAAATAGTAACAGTGCGATAACCAATGACGAAACATTTCGAAAGAGCTGCATCATGCATGTGAAATCATCTCACATTTTCCCAGAGGCTTTCTTTATAACGAATTTCAAATTATTCCTTATTTTTTTATCAACATTTGGGACAACTCGGAAACAAAATTTTTACCACCTTTGCTATAATTTTTATTCTTCTTCTTATTTTTGTTATTCCTCCAGCGAGAACAGTTTCATTTGAAATTCTTATTTTTTAAATTTTATCTCGTAATCAACCTCGTTTCCAACACTTTTTGTAATCATGTTCCTTTGTTATTTTTGTTGACAACATGTTGTATCGTATTTTTCATCTTTTTTGAATTTTTTTTTTTCTAATTTCAATTCGCTTTGTTGTTTCTATTTGGATAATTTTCAATTACGTAAGTAACAAGAAATATAATAAAAAAATCATTGGCAAGACATTTCAAAATTAGATGCTTCATTAAAGATTAATCAATATGAATTTATGTAAGATGAACGTGACGCATGACAAAGACGATTGATC
>JAAMPD010003121.1:0-11287 GCA_025266255.1 Trissolcus basalis
ATTCTCGATACTTTACTCTAACTGTAACTTATTTTGTTATCATAATATCATAAACATTTTGTTTTTTATAGCACATTCAAAGTTACTTCTAACCCTTAAGTTATCGAAAACCGGCGCCCTTACCTTATGTCAGAAACATTCAGAACAATACAAAATTGTGTATCATCAAAACATATAACGAGCATAGCAACTGAAACTGTTTTCGTGAACGTGCCTTTTACTCAGTTAATCTTGGTGTCACGCGCAAATAATTAGAAGAGCTGTAAAATGATGTTCATTTGTCAGCACTTCTGTCGGAAAAGGCTTAAAATTCCTTAATTGTTTCAACAAGATAAAAAAAGTTTTAACTAATTTTAACACCTCTTGTAATTCACAATACCATAAGTAGCTGCTTATTAAAAATAATCACAAAAATGTTTATAAGAACGAAAGAGAGATCGAAAGAAAAGTTGAAACATTTCTTTTCTTTTTTTTCGTTTCAAATGAAGGCAATAACAAAAGCAATAATTTGTATTTCTCATCCGCTCATTGCGAAGAAACAGGATGAAGAAAATTGATCATTTTCTTCAAATATACTTTAATCTCCTATATTTAGCGAATGTCGAGTCATAAATCTCTTTCATTCTAGCGCAATAGATAATCTCTAAGGATCAAAACGCGAATGTTGAACAGTGAAATTTGGTGCAATGCAGTTCAATAAAAATGAAATACAAAAATGGACATTTTTTGTTTGCGAATTCTTGTCCGACTCTACGTTTATGATTTATAATAATTCACACCGTTGATTTGAATTATTTGTCTTTGTTTTTTTCAGGTTGCTGATAACTTTTATTTCATCATCTCGAATGTTATAAAATCTTTTATTTCCATTAACAATAGCCAATGATGAATTCAAAATCTTGAACTCATTGCAAAATAAAAGCAGTCTCGATAATCTCATTCAAGAAAATGCAATTCAGAACGAAATTACAAGGGAGATGAGATCTTAATAGGACCTCGACTATTGCATCATAATAAGGATCTGATTTATAGAAATGAAAATAATTAAAAAATGTATTAATACCGGTATATTAAACCGGACTAGCACGTATTTGGTTTTGAAATTTAAGGTATTCTATTGGAGCAAAATTTAATACGTTACATGCAAAGCTATGGAAGGACATTTTACGACTATTACTTGAGCCTCCCTTGTGTGAATATCACACCTATATCGTAACGAATTTAGACACATTTTGCGCGACGTCGTCACGCACGTGGTAAGTTGGTTTAATTAAATCTTTCAAACAATGCAAATCCAGTGGCACAAATTTGTTGCAAACGACACTCATCTGAATACAAAAATCATTTTAGAATTTCATTTTGGTATTTCATTGAGGGAACGGGTTATGAATATTTCGTCAATTTACTATGAATTATAATTTTTCAATCTCTCCCAAACACTAAAAGCCCGCAGGCAAAGAAAATGTTTATGACATTCTTGAGAGCTTTTTCATCTGCAATTTCCGTCTTACTCGTTATCTACAGATATTAATTAATTAAAAATGCCACTTGCCTTTCACTCGGAGTTTTCATCGCGAAATCACATTCCGCTTTGCTAAACAAAAATCAATCCAATCAATTACCGGAAGAAGATCCTTTCACTGTTATTTTTGTTTTTGTCAGAACATAAAAGCCTGCAAGGCGACTATTATTTAATTAAAGCAGTATGCAATATTATTTGAAAACCGCCTTGAAAATTGTTGTAATTAATGAAACTGCACAAACGGAGTGCAACATAAAAGGCACTCTTATACGGATGAATATCGACGACGAGCGCAGAGCGCGGTTATCCGAACCAGATGCTGCAGTCTCAAATCTTGCTAATTGTCTTAGACAGTTTTTGCGGTGAAACAAGTCGCACGTGACAGAATAATGAATCCGCACGCTATTAGAAAGACACTTCAAATAATATTTACACCTGCAATTTGAACTCGTGTAATGTATTGTCGCGCCTCAGTTGGCCCATTTCATCGGCCCAATTACTGCGAAGTAATTTGAGATGTACGTCGAATGTTAACGACAATGTTAATGCATGAAATAACAATGAATCTTCATTGATAAAAACGTCCAAGTTTTTGCTCCTTTACGTATTCAGTACAGTATGGCGTATGAAGAAAGTTAGTATATACTAAATGTGTTTTGATAGCAAAAAAATACAATGATCGTTCAAAATGGCATCAACGTGTTTTCAAGTTTTGAATACAAACAATCCTATCTGCTTTTATATTAAATTCTGAAAACATTGTAACTTGTATTGAATCCAAAATCAAATTTATAAATCGAACTAGATCATATTGCGCGCTTCTAATAATAATCGGTTCATTGTTTTTGTTGAAACTCCGGTAAATCCGATAGACAGCTGAATTCAAGTGTGTTTTGAATTCAAAAACTTTTGTTTTGAAAACCATAGTGTTCGAGTGACAGACATTTATATTGCGATAAAATTTCATTAACTCTAGATGTAAAGCTTACAATATATCACCGTTGTGTCTATTAACATTAGTTGTTTGTCATGAAGACACTGACAAGGTTCCGCGCTTTCATAATAAATTCATAATTTGTATACGACTCAGCACGAAAATTAATGGAAAAATTTGAGTCTGTCGATTTTGCATTGTAGTTCGATCTCGAATCTAAACTTTAGCACTTAAGATTAAGTTTCACAATGAACATTACTCAGTTTGCTGGTATACAGTAGCGTGTAACAATTAGCGATCGACCGGAACAAACTTATGAAAATTTCACTTATTAGAATATATACTATACTCCTGAGAATAATAACCATAATTTAAATTTGGAAGATAAATTCTGATTTAATTATTATTATAGTTTGCATTCCTAGTCTATGGTATGATTTGAATAATGAAAATGTTATATCTTCATCTGAATAATTAATACAACAAAAATCTTGGTAACTGATGTATTAAAGTATGACATTTAAGTTTCTATATATTAAAACGAATATTTGAAAAAAAATGAACGAAAACGGAAGCACAAAAATAGACAGAAATTGAGTGAATTTATTAAAATATTTTCAGTAAACTTCATAAATTTTTCAAATCTCATCTGATATTCACTATGGATTTTGTATTTCTTTTTATGTTTACCAATGAATGCTAATATTTTCCAATCAAATGAAAATATAAATTCAAATTGATTATTATTACTCTCGCTGATTTTAAATTGCCTTGAAAAGACAATGTGAATGTGAAAAAATGTATGACCTACTGAAAATCCAGGAAAATTCTGGATTTTGTGTACATCAATAGCTGGATGATTGATGAACATAATTTGTTGCAGCATTGACGCGAGAGATCGAGATTTCAACTCTGCAGAAAAGTGGTCGGACGAGAAGGTATTTGACAATCGCGCGTACTTCATTCCAAATAAACAACCAGCAGAACTCGAGGTGCATGAAATCAGAGAGGAAGACGCGGGCATATATAGGTGCCGAGTTGACTTCGAAATTGGCCAAACACGTAACTCCAAAGTCAATTTAACAGTCATAGGTAAGTTATTTTACATTATTCATCTGACTTTGATATTCAATTGTGAAATTTCTGATACAACTGCAGAAACAGTTGCATGAAAAAATAGCGACAACGTTGAATGTTTCAATACTTTTTTGAAATTATCTTTTTTTTTTTGCTAGGCATCAATATCAAAAACTATCATTCTCATAATTGTGTGGTTTTGCAGTAAAAAAAATATCAAATTTTTACCCAAATCAAACGGATTTGCTTTTTAAATTCAACGTGCAGCATTTTTTATGAAAACCGAGCTTAAATTGTTAAAAAATGTACACTTTTTTAGAGTCACGTCCATGTATGTTTACATTTCTCGTCCTACTCCTACCAACGCGTTTAGATAGAAAAAAAGAACTAAAAATTCCTATTGATTTTTCACGTCAATGCATTGAGTGAAAATTATTGAAAATATTCCTGTAAACTACACTTACATTTTTAAACAATTTTAACTTGGTATTGGGTAAAAAAAATTATACTTTGTCAAACGATCAATTTACCTTGAAAAGCATAAAATAGTGGAGCAAATATATGTTCAATTTCAAATAATTCCGATCATCGTTCGGTTTAAATTTATAGAGCGAAAATTAAACAATATAAAATTTATTCTGTATTTTGAATCAAATAATGTGCAATTGGCGATTGTTATTTGCAATTTGATTATATTTACAATATGTTGCTAAAACTTTTATTTGAATAACTACGGATGCACGTTTACTCTCATTTTGACAAATGTTTTGGGTGAAAATTGACCGAAAAATTGATCTTTCAGGGTTGTGTGTGACGAGTCAGCTTATAATAAAACCTCGCTTTCAAGCTAAAATGTTGCACACAAATTTGTCAGGAACTTAAACGTGACGCACGATAATCCCAGCATGTGAAAAATCGACGTATATTTTTATATAGTTTTATTGAAACATATTAATGCTAAAACATTGTGATGCATTATTTTATATTATTTGTACAATAAATTCATCATCGTTGTTTTATTTCAAGTTGAATTTTAAAATGTTTAAAGTTGACGGTAAAATTTGTTCCTTGTTTGTAGTATACTGTGGTTGTCATCATGGCAAAACGTGACATCACACTAGTGCTTTTGTCGAGAGATTGATGATACTTGTAAAGTCGATTTTAGATTACGAGCGCTTATTTTCATGATGAAATGAATGACAAATTTTGATATTCATCGAGTATAATCGATTCAATCCGAATCTTTACCGAGTGTACAATGTGCAAAATCCACATGGAATTCAATTACTTCCGTCCCAATAAAGATCAATTCATACTATTTTGTCGTCTCGGGAATCCTGCTGAATGTCTACCCGGGCCTAGTAACACTCGGATAAATCCAATATTCGAGCGTGGCGAGCGGAAAGCAGGCGGTAACATATTTACGTGTTTTTATTTTTCCCCTATATAAATGACAACGTAAGCGACTAAATTTATACCCCAACAATTCGGACAAGATTTTATAAATAATCAAAGTTTAAAAAAGAACTGAACTTACTCCAAATTCTATATAATTTGCGATGCTAAAAACAGTTTGGTGGATTAGAATACAAAAATAACATTGAAGCTTTTCTTTGTTAATGAATTCGAATTTGTGCACTAAAATAATACTCGAGCGGAGACAAAAACAGTTCTTAAATTTCTCATTGAATTTATCACATTTTAGCATTTTTTATGTACTCGAAAAATCGTGAAAAATAGTATATGACCTTAATAAAAAATGCAAACACACAGAGGCACGAAAATCGAAACTTCCTTTTATGACCATTTTTTTCAAAATTTATTCTCGTTCCCAAAATTCTATGATGTGAAATAGTAAAACTTAAGATCTTAAATTTCCGATTTGAAAAAATTAACAATTCTCATGAGAAAATATATCAACTTTTATCATTTTAGAAATTATTGTATAAAATAAAAGTTTTTCAATTCGAAAGTTTTTTATTTCATTACATAAATAATTAAAATTTTTGTTTCACTGTTTTATTTCATATGTTGCTCTACATTCTTCTCTCTTGCTCTTAACTCTTGTTTAAATTTTGCTTCGTGTCATCTCTATTTCTTCGTTACATGTTTTCATTACATTTTTATTAACTGCATTATTCCAATAATAACCAGGAACGTGCTCTTTATATTAAAGCGAATCAGGTATATTTATGTTTGATTTTGATAATCATATAGTATTTTTTCTTTTAAATATCATCTAATTATTCAAAAATTGTCACATCAAATACAATTTTCACAACGAGACATGCTAAATTTCTGCAAAGTTATTTCGAAGTTTGATATTAATTAACATCTGTTCCAGTTCTTTCATTTTTATTTTAAAATTTCGATATTCATTTCTCTTCTCGCGAAATTGCAAAATGAGTTCGTAATTCTGTCTTGTGAAATAATTATTTCTTATTGGGCAAGCTTTTAATCCTTTGAAAAAATTTAAGTGACATCCTTTACTGTCAGTTGCGGTGCATTAACAGCAGATTTGATGTGTGCAGGAAAAACACATCAAACGGTATTTAATTTCGAGGTTAATCATCTTTTTATTGCAATGAACAGAGTAATAGAAATTTAACGAAACGTTTCAGAAGATTTTTTTCAAAAGAACAATTAACGAACGAAAATTAGATGTTTATTAATCAAAGCGATGGTTTGATAATTCGCTTGTCATCTCAAACGCAAGAACTTTATCTTTAATGTGCAAATAGATTTGATTGAGCTTGCGAAATGTTTTCACTGGAAATAAAGTATTCTAAGAAGAATGATATCAAATATAAATATACGTCACAGAAGAAGAAAGGTATTAAACACTGAAAATTATGAACCTTACTCTTATTCTCTTGAGAATGGAAGACACTTCAACTTTTGCCGGACATGAAAATTCTTTGCCAATTTCTAGGATCTGTATATCCATATATTCGTGCGTTCATACTCCAAAGGATATAAATACTAACTCATCAAATGTGTCAAACTTGGTAGATATTTCAAGAAATTTTATTGATCAAACCTCTGTCGCTGAGTTATGTAAAGTGCAGAAAATACTTAAGCTACTTTGTTGTATGTTATATAATTTTAAAATGTCAGCGTAAATCTCTGTTCTCCACATACAACAAGAGACTTCTCATTCTAATATCAGTATACTGATATATTATACGGTGTCTCTCTGCGTTTACAAGTACTTTATCATGTTACAAACATGAAATCTAATGAACGTTACATTTTTTTCGGTTTGTGTCATTTGTTGTATAAAATGTACACTGCGGCAGAAGAAAAAAGAAAAAAAAGAGTCTTGGTACTTTGAAAAAGTGAAAAATTGTGTTGTTCATTTTTATGTTTGCTCAAAAGATTCTGGTTATTTAAAAATATCAATACGCTAAAAGTTATTTTGCGCACCAAACAATATTTTCACGACGAACCTTAACAAACAATCAGGTTGCCAACTTACATAGTCCTCACGTTTGAGGCACACAGATTAAATTTATCAAAGTAACTTGGCATACAAACTACTGTGTTGATTTTATAACATTCGTAAAGGCGTTATAATTCTAAAGTTTCGTGAAATTTATTGAATCGTTCCAAATATCATCCGTTGAAAGAGAACTCGGCACAACAGTTCGGGAGGCACACTCAAAGAGAATCTTATTAAAGCTGAAGACATTGTTGGTTGTGTGCCCAAGTTCTATGTAAATGAAAGACAAAGGATCGAAATCCCAAAGCTGTTCTATTGTAGAAGCGGAACGCAGCTAGAACGTCGCCTCAAAAATGCATAATACTTTAAGTAGATCTAGTTGGAAGAATCACTAATGCAATGCATTCGCAAGACGAATTTCGTGCAACTGCCGTGCCATTCAGAGTGCATTTCTATACATCGTCAATTCCCCGGAGAGCTGTGCCTCCCAATGTAATATATAAAAATCGTGAGTGATGTGAATCGCAGCCTTCCCAGAAACCGCAAGAGTACTCGCATTGACCGATGTTTTAATGCTGAGATGAAAAGTCACTGAAATGTTGAGAAATTTTATTTATGTATTTTCACACTCAGAGAAAAATTTATTTCAGTCTAATAAATTTATTTGAATATGAACCTAATGAAAGTTTATTAGGTTACTATCCCAATAAAATTTGTTTAATTCAACTACAATTTATTAGATTCAAAAACAAGATTTTCTGACTGTTTTCTCAGTGCATCTTCTTGGAAAAGATGAAATACAAGTTTTTGAAATCATCTGACATATACATTCCGGATGTATAATATTCACATTCTGCAAAAAATGTTGGTTCGTCTGAAAACGCATTTGGTAACGCTAGTATGTGAACATTTTTGAAATTTCCATCATTTTTGGAAGAGTATGGTATGTGATGATATTTTGATGAAAATTGAAAATAATCAATTTTCGGTCTATTTTCATGTTTGAATTCAACTGGGTGGGTGTTGTTCAGCAGAATTTAGCAAAAGAGAAAATATGACGGAATTTAAAAATTGTTCATTCGTTTTATTATTTGTATACAGTTTATTTTTATGTTAAAAATTTATGGACGAATCAAATCTCTGTTGAAGAGTCTGCGATTCTGCATACAATTTTCGTAAAACAAATCTCTTATCGACTAGAGTTGGTTGTTCTTCGTGGAGTGAGCATTATTCTGTATTCAAATTTTACATATTCATTTTTCAACGAACAAAACTTTACACCGAACAAATAAAATGGTTCAATGATTACAAGTAAGACTAGAAAACAGCAATGCAATCGGAACAACTACTTTTTTTATTACTTCAAAGTCGTTATAACAAAATGACATCGGAGCTGTCCTATGCATTTTAAGTAAGATCATTGATGCTTGTTTCGATTTAAACATGCTCTTTATACGTGCTTACGAAAAATTGTATACCCCTTATCTCCAATCTTTTCTGAACATGAAATTTTGATATCAATTTCACAACTATATCTCACTTAAATTTTGCCCATTTGAAAGAGAAAAATTTTCACCGCAAAAATGTTAGTCCAAGTTGAATGTTTTTTAAAAATGTATATGGAGTCGAGCTAACGGTGATTTAATTTATTCCAGAGATATAAAGGGTTGGAAAATAACTTGGACGTTCCATCGAAATTATGTGGGCATCCTTCAATGGTGTGATGAAAAATGAATAAAATCCGCCAACATTCTGCGATTATGCAGCCGGCTGATAAAAATAATCGATCGTCCTCCAGGGTAAATCGCACGTTTCAGATTGCGATTTCTAACCAATAATGTGCCGCAACTACTCCTTTCATTCGTGTGATTTACATAATCCCAGAAAATCATACCTAACTCGTGCGGGCGAAATTAACAAAGCAGAATGAACAAATGGCTGGTAAATCTATCATCGCTTTGTTATCATCATATTGCGCGAAAGCGCCTCGCGTTCGCAGTGCGAGGGGCCGGCATTACAAACAGAGAGAACATCGCGAACCAATTGGCGATCTAAAAACATTTTATACGCTGTTTAAAATATTTCGCTCGTAAATATATCGCGTGCTCGCGTTTCTCCCGAAACGCTTTCATTATGGCTAATAATATTATCATTTTAAATGTAATTAATTATATTTTCAAATCGTGACAAAAGAGCAGCTTTTGTTGCCTTATAAATATATGTACGTAGACATAAACATTTTAGCCCCGCAAGCCCTTACAAACGCTGTCCCGGAACGGTAATTCTTGCACATAAATTTGTCGAGCTGTAATTATGCCGGGGATACTATTTCACTGCCCGCTGGAAATTACACACATCGAAGCGAATGCAAACCGACGAATGCCAACGAAGAAATGAATCCACACGTAACGTTGCAAAAATGGGTTGTAACAGTGAATGGAAACTGACAACAAAGTGTACTAATCACGAATCAGTAATGAAAATTTCGAGACGCTGAGATTCGAGAGGAGAGTTTAACCTGTTTTATAAACTACATTCAGTTTGTAAACAACTCTCCCGACTAAGAAGTGAACATTTTCAAAGTGATTTGTAATTGCGTTTACGTGTACAAATGCTGATGAGACAAAATTCGTCATAGTACGAAAAATTGAATTTCGTCCCGACAATTTGACAAATATGATAACTGCGCAGACTTGACGTAAATAATAACTCGACGTGATTATTAAATTGTTGCGAGGCAAATTTTCAATAAATCAATTAGACTGATTGTGTTTTGAAATAAGGAAAAAAAAAGATAAAAGGTTTGAATAAATGGTGCGAATAAAAATGCTGGTCGATCGGGCACATCAGATAAAAGTGCGAAAAGGATTAGCTCTTAGATTTTCAGTCGAATAAAATGTAACGAAAATTCATTTGACCTATCGGGGGCTAAAGAACCAAATGAATAAAGTGGTAGCAAAAAAAAAGTGCGAAAACGAAAGGAAAAAATCAAATTGGCGTTAATTCGTTTTCAAGTACCAACTTAAATCTCCTTTGCTTTGTCCCTGCTAAGTGATTTAGGAGTTCCAATAAACTTTCTTTTCAATGGCCAAAGACAAAGGTGCTGGACAAGTATACCTTGGCAGATAACTATTAGGATGTGGTCAGACACGTAAATCGACTGACGTCTCGGGCAAGACGAGTAATGGGCAAAGTTCGAACGGAAATCCCTTTCCATCTCTGCTTACACCCTACGTGACTGATGCCGTAAGCCAAGGGAGTGTACCGCGTCATTGTCTCTGAGCCTCAGGTGTTCTAATCTAGAATTATGATTGTATACGCTGCACGGAGTATCATTTCATGTTACACGTTTGAGTGGTCTACACGAAATTGAAGTGAACACGATTGCATGACAACCGCCACACAATGATGTCATAATTAATAATAATATTAGATTAATTCAATTATGACGAATTCACGCAACAATATTATGTTTCGTACGATATAATATCTATGTTTAACTATTCACTGTTGTACACTTGCCAATTGCAAGGATAACTTGACAAAAGAGAAAAAAAAATAACAGTATGACACCAACGCGTAATTTTATATAGCATACCAGTGCACCGAAAAGAGTGTATAGGTGTAATAAAATAACTGGATTTTGTGACACCAAAAATGAAAAATCCAAAACTGATACCGAATAATCGTCATCGTTAACTGCATTTAAATCCAGGTTGTAATCAAATTTAAATCCTATCGGTGTGATTTATAAAATACCCGTCTCGATATCAACGGACGCGAAAAATGCTGCGAGGTAACGCCTATGGAATGCATCACATATAATTATATCGATTCGAAAGTAAACTTTGTATTCATTGCAACAGAGAGCAAACTTCAACGGGGAAATAAATTGCGCACATAAATATGCATTGGTTTGCATAAATATGCATAAAGTTAAAATAATTTGAAAGAAAACAGATAAATCAACAGATGATCCCAATAAACCTACACTAAATGTGTAATTTAATTGTCGGCCTATGTTGCTCTGAAATCTGATAAATGATTCACCAGCGTTGGAGATATTGAATCAAGTATTGCTGCTCTGTTGGCACTCAAAAGTCGTGTCCGAATCTTTCAAGTGCTCAAGTGCGAGTGATCCGGAACTGTTTGTAATCCAGACCCAAATCTTTCGTCGAATCTGATCAAAACTCATTGAAAGTGCACCAACTGATTCGGGCTAAAGTTTAAATCGCAACGAGTGGTGCAAATGCACAATAGCACACGTACAGTTGAAAAATATGACCGGCAAAGAATATCACGTGAACGTGCT
>JAAMPD010003122.1:0-11272 GCA_025266255.1 Trissolcus basalis
AGAACCAAAGATTTGTGTCATGTCGGATACAAATTAGAAAAATGATAACAATTTATTTATAATTTCACTTCAAACTCTATCCGCATTGTGTGCAAGACATGGGAGAACAATATTCTCTTTTGATATTGAACATTTTTAGTATTTCGTTAATAATAATTAGCGTATCACAAATTACACCGAAATCACAATTACCCCGGTTGACCCTGTATGAACAAATATAAAATTAACGGCAGGAGTTAGCCGAATGAAAAAGTGACTGACATATCTACAAAAAAATTATTTCCGATTTTGATAATTAATAAAATTAGAATGATTTTTTACAATTCAAAAAATTGTTATTTCAAATTGCAATAAAATCATAACGCTCAAAAACGATTGGTTATAAAATTATTTATAGTGTTTTGGTATCGTATAAAATTTAACTGGAATGTCATTTGGGTGAAATGCAAGAAAATTTTAACTTTCATGTCTTCAGAATATATGACACGCATTTTTCTTACACTTATAAATGTTCAAAGGTGTTAAATTTTTTTTTTGAAGGTTTGTCTATGATTTTAAAATGTACACTTTTTGGCTCCAGCAAAAAGAAAACTTTTGAAAATTTTCTGAGCAACGTCTATGATAGAAGTTATTACATTTTTCCAATGTAATGACAATTACCCAAGTTACATTGATTTGAACTATGTCTTTTTTTGAGACTTTTTGCCCGAACAGTATATGGCCATTTTACTAGAAAATGATGCGACGAATATTGTTAACTAACTATACAATTTTGCAACACTATTAAGGAGGATTTAATATTTTTGTTCTAACATCAAAATAATGTTATTAACATAAAAAAAGATTTGATATAAGGGTTAGTGCAAACATATAGAATCTCATTGGTTTGTGTTGCTTGCGTTATTACATGACCACAGGGACAAAAATATACTTGTAAATATTTTAAAATTTTATATTTTATTCACATAATTTATAATCGCTTTATAAATAATATAAACATAACTTAGTATGTAGAAAATATATGTGAAATATATTTTGAAATATAGTTTTATCCTTGTGGGTACTTTACAAAAATGTTCATTTGAATGTTATATTAATCCTAGGTGCTATGAATATGTACACGAAACATGACAACGATGATAATGCTCTAAGCTTGACCCATGAATGTGCGTTCTTGTTCCGCTTAGTAAGGCCGGAAAATGAATGTAGTACAATCATGTGTTCGGCATGATAGAAAATGATTGATTGTTCTGTCTAAAGTGTAAAGTTTACAGATAAAAAAATTATTTTCCACAATTACATCAGAATAATTTGTAATTTACAACATTCATGTACAGAATGTTGTAAATATTCATTTTACTTCGTGTTTTATAATACACGAATACCAATCAAATATTGGAGGTAAACTTGTTTACGAATGATTATAGATTTCATAAAAAAATATCCTCTTATTTTTCGATAACAAACTTATTTTACTTTTAGTTTCGCAACCCTAACACATCAATTTCAAACATCAGTAAAGTCTAAACCAAATAACACAATTAAATATGATGCCATTCTACGATAGACATCTAATGGTTAGTTCAATTAAGTTAAAAAACGTGTTAATATATGAAAATCATTGTTTTTTAATTTTTTAAAACAGAAAAATATAGTTTTACTCAGTTACCTTACGCCAACAATAAGGCACCGTCGGGATGTAACACTTCGCCAACATTGTTTGCCAAAGCTAGAATTTTATTCGCGCACTTCAGTAACTTACGATTTTGATTCAATAGATCAATTGCAGATCCTATACTGTTGCGCAAGGTTTTGCTTTAGGACAAGTGGAAATTACTCCTGAAATCGAAACTAATTTTTTAATATGACGAATAAAGATAATTTTAATGTAATTTTTTTGTTCTGAAACAGAAAGTTCATTTGAGGTTGATGGATCTACAATGGGTTGGACTACCTGAGACCGCTTTTGAGATCGCTCTGCTGACGATTTACTAGGATTTCCTGAACTTTTCAATATATATGATTCAGCCACAATGTCTGTGAACAGCTGAGCTGTTAGACATAGTGGCAAAGCATCATCGGAAGGTGTGGCCCGTGTAATTTTTGGAATCAGGCAATCCTAAAAAGTTAAAGATAATTTGAGGCATTCGAACTATTTTAGACCAATAGTCAGGTTCAGTCCAGGAAATTTCTGGTATTCCTGGACGATTTCTTAAAATTTCCTACTGATTAAAAACTGTCGTGATTCACCGTTGTTAGTTTTTGGTAAATCTACCACGATCAAGTTTCTTTCATGGATGACATGCATTTTTCAGTCATGGAACTTCACCCGCCTGCTTACTTCGCTGATCCCAAAAATAAAAGCAACTTGAAAAAATCAAATTTACATTTCTAGGTTTTAATTGATAGATATATTTTTTGTACAATTTTTTTAACTTGATTGCTAAGAATTATCATGTGGAACTTAGTCGAAAAATTCTTTGACTTGTTCGGGTTTTAAAAATTTTGTGCTTTTTGCTTTTGAAAGCTTGGCGATTCGTTAAAGTTGATAACATCATAAATTTGCAACGTCTTTTTCCAGTGTTTACAAAGTTGATGGTTTGAATTTCTTTTGTAATCTTATTATATAATATTTGTCTGGTTGATTTTGGTTTCGATGATAAAATCTCTAATGCAACAGTCGTGCCACTGACAACGTGTACACGCTTGTTCTGTAAAGTTAGTCATATCTATATCGGCATAATAGCAGCCGACCCATATAGAAAAGTAACCGTGGATGTGAACTACTTTTCATATATAGTTTAATATAAGAAATTCATTTGAGTGTTTTATTATTGTTTCAAGTAGCTCTTATTATTTGTATAAAAGAATATAAAATACTTGTTTCTATGTAGTAAAGTTAGTACAAACTTTAAAATGTGTATACTCAATGTATTTTCGGTATATGTAAAGAGATAAATTATATTATATTATATAAAGATAAATTGTATTATGCGTTATTCTTCAGTGTTGAATAAGGTCTGTGGTAGTGTGATATGTACTTTTCCGATTGATGATTGTAATATTTGAGTTGGAGGATAGAAAGTCTTTTCATTAAAAAATATCATGAAGCAAAAAACAAATTATGCTTGTTTAGACTCAGTGATAAATTTTGTATAAATTATGAGATGAAACTATTTTTGTGATTCGTTTTTCTCTATCATTTACATTTATTGAATAAGAAAATGTTTTTGAAAAAAATCTATTTTATATTTTAATAGAGAGAAGAACTAGGCGGAAAAATGAATAACAATCTCATTTATATATTTAGTATTGTTTAATGAAATTGAACTTTGCTGAGTATTTGCAGAAAAAAATTATAAGATTAAAAAACTGCTTTGTAAACATCTTCCAAGAGCATTAAATATTTTCATAATTATTTTTTGAAATAAACTATGACAATGAAAATGATAAAAGAGATAAATAGTTTCTTGAACGTCTTTTTCAATTACCATTCCAGGTATTACGTGACATTTCGCCTTTTCCACTTGCTCAATAATCACAGTGATGCGAAGTTTGTCGAAAATGCATTTTCAGATATTGCATACAGATTTAACGAGCAAGATCGTTAGGCTGAAAAACAGTTCCCTTATTCCAGTGATAATGACACGACGACATTATGTATGATTATAGGGATGTTGTCGATGTCATCTCGTCTGAGTTTAAATAACGAAGCCATTCCTCTGCGGCGCGTGCTTTACATTCCATCTTTTGCATCAAGCTTTATACACATCGCTACGCAGTTTTACTCAATCGACTTCTCGCGACTGTTCAGATATTTTCTGAGTTTCAAAAAGAATTATTTTTAATCATTCTGTATATCGATGTTGTTCTGTAGTACATGTTTGATTTTCAAACATACATTGCATTAATTGAAAAAATTAATTTTACAGTACGAAGTCTATTATACACGTAGAAAAATATTTTGGAAAAACTGCTATAGTAGTTTATAGGGACGTGGCTACACCAAGCATTTTCCTATAAACTATAAGAAAAATTGTATAAAACTTATACGATTTTAATAATTTAATTTTTTAATTTTTCTTAAAGTAAGTTGTATAAAATTCATAAAATTTTGAAATGGAAACATGAAACAATACTATAACTTTTTCTATCAGACCCTGTTTCAAAATTCATGCCATCTGTCAGCAGCGCTTCTACGAGGATATTCAATTATAGAAATATAAGCGAACACAAATGATATGACACATCTCACTAAATGGAATTTCGATATTGAGTGATGTAATGCGTATGTTCAAATTACAGTCATTATAACAATATGTCTGCAACTTGCCCTCGAGCAGGATTCTGAATTCGGACAATGTAAACTGTAAAAATATCGAATCATACATATTTTGAAAAATTGTATCATCAGAATACCAAAATGTGACACTTCAATTGTTGGATACGTTTATTATTGATTTTTTTTAAATGTTAAATTCTAATTTTTTCAACTGTTCTGATTTCACTACTTTTCCATCAAATTTTTTGATCTTATGATTGTTTTGAAAAAGTAAAAAAATTTTAACCCCCTATCCCCTAATTGTTGTACTGAGTATATAGTATATCATTGTAGTTTTAGGTTAATAAGTAGAATTATGAGAACTTTAAAAAAGTTCACAAGAATTTCAAGTTTTGAAAAGATTTTAAGACTTATCAAGATTATTTTAAAGTTCATAAGAGTTCTAAACAATTCCACAAATACATTATAAACATTATATCCAATGCAAGAATAATTTTTTTTCCTCACTCAAAACGAAAACATGTTGGCATCTCTGTAAGCTGCCAACATTTTTTTTCTCGTAAGGAAAAATATCGTTCTTTACTTAGGGACAACATAAAACCAGTTTTCCCTGCGTGAAGAAATATACAATAATCTCATAACATACAAAAATCAATTTTACAGTTAATTCCAAATTATAGTTAATAAGAAAATTTTACTAAATCCATTGAATAATCTTATCAAGGAAGCCTTTGAATCATATCCTCATTAGACACCCAAACATATCCTGAAATAGTCTGAAAAATGCAACAGAAAATTTGAGTTTAAATTCAAATATTTGAACTCGAATTTTCATACATTTTTAGCACTAAAAGAACCTAACGTTTTCATGTTCAAAGAGTTAGATTATTTCAACACTAAAAATGTATGAAAATTTGTGTCCAAATTCAAATTTTCTGTTGCATTTTTTCAGACTACTTCAGGATAGTTTTTTTTTTTAGTCTGAAACAATCGGAACTTTGAACCAGGGGCAGTAATCCTAGATATAATTTTTTTTGTCCACTTATCTTATTTACCTTAAAATTTGTCTATTCTGTTTTTTTTACTCTAATGGTTCGGACACCACTTACTTTCTTACTGTTGTTGGTCAACAGCCTGCAGAAGAATGATTTTTTAAGTATCCATCTTCTTCTTTTTGCCTCTTCTATTGCGGTTTCCAGGCTAATCTCCGTCAGACCAGGATATTCTGAAAACTGGCAGGTCACTGGATCTTCTGACAATAATTGAACATCTTTATCTTCGGGTCGATGTCATCTTCAATAACAGTTCATATTCTCTCACGTCTTCAGCATTCATGTTATCAAATTCTTTGGGGGTAGTTTGAAAAATCAACCAAAATCGATATAATCTATCAACCTTTATTTTGCTTCTTCAATGGCTTTTTCAATACTATCTTCTCCTGGAATTCGAATTCATCGATGTCAGTAAGATGCTGATCTGTACATGGCGTCGAGAACACTGCAGTTGAAAATTGTTAGAAAGGTTGGAGTCATGGATCTCAAATTTCTGAAGAAACCTTCACATGGTTGACTGCTGAAAAGCCACGGGAAGAAGAGTTCGAAAGTAATAGTGTTTGGAATTGGCACTGAAAAATCAAATTCAGCAATCCTTGAGTTAACGCCTTTACATTTTCACAAAAATTATTCCAAAACAAACAGTATAGGCTCTTTCATGTTCAGTAAGATTTGACGAAAACATCGACTGCATGAAAAAAATATAAACTTTCACATACACTTGGGTAGCATCGTTGTTGGGTAGCCATGTTGCTCTTCAAGAGCTGCGAAATTTTTGGTGACGAATCTTCATTGTTGAAGCAAAGTTCATTTTGTCATTATTCATTTTGATCATTTTCCATCAAAAAATGTTTGTCCTTGGTTGTCGTTCCAACAAAATGTCATATAATTGATGGTCAAGCTGAACGTCAATATGCCTATTTGATCATAAATTGAAATTTCAATAATTTAACCCGTTTGTCTGCCAATTATTTCGTCATACAATTGTTTATAAAAGACTTTTGGGGCAAGTCTAGAGAGGCCATGATGATTGAGTATTCCTCTGAAACGCCACGTTACTACTGATGTTTGATATCTTTGAAAGAGAGAGAGACATTTAAAATCATTATTCAATAAATTTTTTTAATCATTTATTGACATTGTTGCGAAATGAGTATAATGAATGAAATTCTAATATGTCATTGTTCGAGTTTTGGGGCCAAAAGATTTATTCTAAACGTCAGATTCAAAGAGTGCATGCGCGTGATCTTAGTAAAAGTTTTTCCGGTCCCAACCTCGTGATCGTAGTGGAAATCGATTTATAGAGACTTACATAATGCTTATATAAATTTTCAATATTGAATTTAATTCTGACAAACGAACATTTCGAAAAACATAAATCAATGGCTCTTACGTAAAGTGTCAAAATATTGCTAGATGTTTCAAAATATTGCTCAGAAGTTTTGAATTTCGAAATATCATTGAAAACTGTTTCATTTCAAAATAACGTCAAAAACGGTCTTGTTCTGGAATACCGTTGAAAACTGTCTTGTTTTAAAACTATTAGGTTGAAAAGAGTCTCGTATTGTGAAATGAGACAGTGTTCACCGATAGTTCGAAACAAGCCAATTTTGTCACCTATAATTTAAGACAAGAAGAAAATTTTCAACGATATTTTAAAAAAAAGGTGGTATTTTTTATTATTTTTATACAAGACAAATATAGTATTGTACACAAAATAGTTTTCCTGATAAATTGTCATAAATTTTTTAGGAACAAAACAATTATAATAACTGAAATTGTTAATTAATAACTCTTAAAAGCTCTACCGTTGATTCAACTGATTAAACGTAACAGGTGTAATTCAACCCAAATTTTTAGTAAGAGCCATCGAAGTGTTGAGAATATATTAATGGTGAATATTGTTGAAATTTTTTAAGTTTTGTTCCTTGAATGTTATACAAAGGTAGTAATTAATTATTGATTAAAATACGAAATTTTTATTCGTTTTAACAATTTATAAAACATTATTTTAGTTCGTATGGATTTTTGGAGAAATTAAAAATCAATTATTAAATTACTATTTGTTTTAGGCAACATAATAAGGGCCTAATTTTAGTTGATACTGATTTCAATGTAAATTGTAAACTGTATTTTAAGTTTCCAAATAAAATGAACTTGGATACAGTCGAGTTTCACATGTACGTTTGAAGTTTAAGTACATTAAAAAATTGTTTAGACGAAAAACAATAAATTGCTTTACATTTTTTTACATAATACATTATTCAAAATATTAAGTATCAGTAAAACTGTCGTAACGTCCATACGTTGAACTCGAAGAACTTCAACAATTATATTTAATACGGTCTCATCTCTCGCGGACTCCGCGGGATATTACAAGCTGCAAATACATACTAGTTCGCAACTTGCCTTGGCGGCCTTGGCAACCCAGGTGAAATCCACCCCTTTTTATCCTTCTCTTCCTATACTACATAGCAGACCTTTCTCGTTCAGTGCCACTGCTATGCGGCAAAGTCTAATCAAATTTAATAACTTTTGTGGTGCCCATTCTCTGCCTCCCACTCAGTTCGCTTTTGCACTTTGTGTTCCACACCATGGATACATCAAGCGTCTAACTGCTTAAAAATGTATGAAATTTTCAGTTGGTTGAAAAATATTGACTAAACATGAAAAAATTTATCGTTTCAAATTATGTTTATGTTTTGACTTTATTATTGATATTATAACATTTGTAAATTATTCAAACTATATCTTTATGATTTAACAGATGCATGGATATCCCATTTCTTCTCAGATTATATCTTTTGTTATCAGGTGAAAGGAAGAAAAAAATTGAAAAAATTCAGAGAATTTCGAAAATTTTCAATTGGCAAACTACACTTATTTCCAAAAATCAACGCTGAATGATTTTTCATACATATTCGAAAACGAATTTATTAGTATTTAATTACCACTTAAAATCTAAACGTATAGTTTTTCTTCATAAATAGTAATAAAAATATAATATTATTACAATTATTTTAAGTACTATTAATCATACAATCAAGTTTTTGTTTGTTAAATCTTCATTATTACATAAAATTATATACATTTAGATGAAAATATAGTCATTGCTATGTCAGTTGAAGTTTTCTTAAACTGCGAAATACAAGATAAGAGTTTTTGCAGCGTTTAAGTTACTCTGATACGATATTATACCACTGGTAGCAGATCTCATAAGCATGAAAGTATTTGATGACATTCATATCATTGGTTGGAATACTGCCACTCGTTATAACTACAAGTCCTCTTTTAATAATCAAAAGCGTGTGTTCTTTCGTACTCTAAGCTGATATCACTTTTCGGTGAAAGAAAAATACATATTGACTCCATAAAGGAATAATTTTTTATCATTCAAACCTTAAACGTGAATTGAAATGTGCGTTTGAAAATTAAAACTTTTTCTATACATTTTCTCGCAAATATAAAAATATGAGAAATTCGACGTAAATTATTTTCAAATCATGTGATTGCATAAGCAATTCCATATTTCCAAGAGACATCAGCTCAGAAGTGCATATTTTCCTCTAAATAGGACTTTCTACGTTGAGACAAAGTGAACTTCTCTACTATTATTTCACACATTCCAGACGCGTAAGCTCAATTTCGTGTTCTAAAATTCCAGAATCGACACTGGTTCCCGTAGTTATGGTTTAACATTAGAAGGTGCATTCTTGAATGAGGATATGACCAAACATACGGTATTCTGGTATAGATAGTGCAGTTTCTGAAACTCTCAAAAATATTCAACAATTTGATAGCAATTTCTAATGCTATGATAATGCTAATGTATCTAGTAACCACAACATCTGTTACTGATGTATTCGAGTTTATTAATTGTAATATTTTTAACAATCTTCTTCAAATTTTATCAACCACGTGTATTCTATTCGGTAACACTGTAAAAATTGTCCATTAAGACTCACAAAACAGTGTCTTAAATTAATTGAAATGTCATAAAAATGTCCACATTTAAGACTCTCAGTGTTTCTAATTAAGAAACTAATGCTTTAATTCAATGTGTTATTTATTTATTTAAGTCTTTTAAAAATGTCTTAAAAATAAATACAAAAACTCTTAATTTAAGACTCTTGTTTTTACAGTGAATACATCTTATTTCAAACATATTAAAATTTATTTTATGAAGCCTCAGCATGAAAATTGTACAGAGCAGCTCCATATCGTTGAACTTTTTTGAACTATCATAATTCACTGATTAATGAAATAGTATAGTGAAAATTGACATGTTAAAAATCGATTGCGTTTATAATTTTTCAAAATTATAGTTGTTTTAAAAAAGAACCTCTAATTATGTATACAATGAGTAGCTGGAAGAGATTATCTTTCTAAAATTTGACCATATATTGACTTATTCAATTAGAAAACGTTATTAAGAATCAGAATGCAAAATTTAATGTTATTATCGCAAAATATTTTCGCGTCAAATTTGAAATCATATATTTCCAATACTTTTTAGATTATTAACATTATATAAAATTGATAATCGAAAAAACAAACAGTAATACATAAATTTCCACATGTTATATCATAAATGAATTCTTATGTGACTCAAAATTATTTTACTTTTTCACATTCGGACAAGGTTTTAACAAAACTTATCACTGGTATAAAAAGCAGATTCATTTTGTATTTATTAAATTTTATTAAACATCTCAACGCATACCATGGCAATATATCCCATTTTCTCGTTAGAAAACTGAAACGAGGGAACAAGGAAAATGAGTTTGGCGACGGCAAAAGCAGATATAAGAAGAGTCTAGAACGGATGTGACAAGGAAAGAGAAGGTGTCATCTCCACTGACCTGCTTTACATTCATATTATCTCATATATCTCTATCCATTTGAACTTTACATTGAAATTATCTTTGTAAATATTTTAGGCTCACTCAGGAAAAACATTACCAATCTTACTTTAATCAAACTTGAATGAACAGAGCTAACACTCTTTTATATTAATGTTCAACTTAGAATGTATAAGTATGATACCAGTCAATTTAGTTCAAATTTCATTTGATTTTAACGACGTTAAATATTTTCGGTACTGTTTTTCGAGAATTAATTGGGAAACAATTTCTCAACCCGCCATAAAGATGTGCACATAAAAATTTTTGTACATTCAATAAACTATAAATTTGTTGATAAAGCCAAATGATTAATATAAATATTCCCAAAATGTTTAACCATCTAAAAACGTTCAATACAAAATTTTTAATAATTTTCTGTTACAGCTCTATCGGATCAACCAAAATTTGCAGAACCAATACCAAACATTACTGTAGCGTTAGGAAGAGACGTCAGTTTACCTTGTGTGGTAGAAAATTTAGGCAGTTACAAAGTAAGTTTTATAAAAAATTATAAGCCATAATCACAAGCAGTTTTTTACCCTGGCAGTTATGAAATGTTTAACTGGCTACTCGGACATAAATATATTTTTGTTTATCCGTCTATAGTATCTGTTTATTATAGAAATACATATACTTTAATTAAAGCTACGACCACTGGAAGTTAGTCATATTGAGACCGGTTTATGTGGTTTCCAATTGGTTACTGGATAAAATTATAAATTTTCTGATCAATAAAATATACATAAAATGAACCCCTTTAGTTTATGAAATTAATAGTTAATTGCAAAAAAAAGTTATTGAGAAATATGAATGCAGAGAGAAATAAAAAAAAAATAAATCACACATATATTTTAGCATATAACTTTGTCCTGAACATGGTTGTTTGTATGACAGAATGAACTAAACAAGAGAATGAGAGTGCATGATAGAATGTACGTAAAAATTACATAAGAGTGTCAAGTAAATAATTCAAGTAAATTTTGAAGTTAGAAAACTTAATCGACTATATTCAGCAAACGTATTAATTTAATTTA
>JAAMPD010003123.1:0-11250 GCA_025266255.1 Trissolcus basalis
ACAAAGACTCTCTCTCTCTCTCTCTCTCTCTCTCTCTTGCAGGTGCAATGCAGCCCCGCGGCCAATTCCAATTCCCTTTCACTTTTTAACCCATTTTCATTGTTATGCAGCTTGTTACTTCAATACATATTTCTCGTATTCACTTGTCTAACTGAATTCCAGCCAAGACTTGTTTGGAATAACGAAAATCGGTTCTCAAATAATATTTCTATACAAAATAAACTCCAACTGAATGAAAAAAAAATCGATCATAACAAATGTGACCGCTATATTCATATACAAACAATCGAATAAAAAATTAAGTCAAAACATATTTGCCCTCTGTGTTTTATATACAAACAACCGAATGCAAATAATCAGTCATAACATATTTGACCTCTGTATTTATAAACAAACTAAAGCAAAAAACCAATCATAACAAATTCGACCGCTGTGTTTATAAACAAACATTTACGTTGACATTGCTTTGCATTTTTCTTTTTTTTTCAGTAAAACCATTTGTAAACAACGTGTAACAATTATGATGTTAAAAAGAAACCACTTGAATGTTTTCGTTTCCACAAATTGAGGAAATTTAATTACAAAAGTTGTTTATCTTTGTTAAACATTCTCCGAAGGGTGTCCCCGTTGGGTCAAAATTAGAATAAACTTTGGTCTGCGGACGAAGGACCTTGAAAAATGCATCAGTTTAAATTACTCAGGAAGGGGCAGGAATTAATCGAGATCGTCACGTTTGTTTGCAAATCGATCCGCCCACTTTCTCTCTCAGATCGCTTTTCTGCCTTGGTTTTCTCTCCTAGGGCTATGACGAGCCTCATCGTTATAAACTTAGATGGTCTCTGTGACGCTTTTTCACCATCACGTGTGATGTAATTTGAATAAATTATAAAAATGAATCACTGTTACACGCAAGAAACATTTTCTTCCATTAAAAAGAACAAATTTGAATAAACTCTTTACCGTTTCTTTTATTTTTTGATTTCCTTCAAAATGTAAACAAAAGGACACTTCAAGGACTTTCGCAAGTGCGAATGTTTGTTTACAATTAAATATCAATATTTGCGATAAGAAATTTGAAGGAACTTTTCAAGGTCAAACGGTTTTGATTGTGTTTAAAAGTTTGAATAACAGATGAGCATTTTTTTTTGCTTTTCCTTTCCGTTTAGGAAAGAGGCGTTTTTTTTCGCGGGTCCCCATTTTTCTGAAAGGTATTAAGTCTCAATGACGTGATCTGTGCCTTTCCCGCGAAATTCAGTCTTGATGTTGACTGTTGCGATTCAAACATTGCCAGTTGAGGATTGTAATCGCGGGAAATAACATTGTTCAACTTTCCTCGCTGTTATATCGTGAAGACGAAACTTGATGAATGTTTGTGTATCTGTGGTTTTTGATCTCAAATTCATTTTCTCAACTCATCTAGATGAATTGAAAGGAATACAACATTTTCATCGGTTGTTATTAGAATAGCGCGACTGTGAAAGGGAATTAAAAAAAGGTGGAAAAATGTTTGCGAAAGTGATTTGGTTGCTCGTTGCTTCGTTTCTCATGAGCGAAGTAGTTTGTAAGGCGACAATGTATAAGAAAAATGGTGATGTTTTTGAAGCAGGTAATTTTTTTCTCTTTTTGTTTCATTTTTCTGGTCTCGTTTTGTTTTGACTGTTTTCTTCATTTGTTTTATTTTTTTTGACTGTGTTTCTTGTTTTGTTTGTCTTTATTGTTATTATTTTTTTTGTTTTCATTTGATTGTTTTCTTTATTACTATTTCCTTATTTTCATTTAGTATTTTGTTTCATTATTGTTTTTCTTTTTTGTTTGTTGTGGTTTTTGTAAAATATTGTTTTTGGTTCGTTTTTCAATTACTTTTAAATAAATTTTTTTTCCAGTTTTTTTGTTTTGTTTACATATTACTTGTTATGTTAATTTTTATTGTTTTGTTTTCATTTTCTTTCCATTTGACTTTGTTAAAATTTGTTATTGTTTCTTGTTTTGTTTGCTTAATTTCATATGTAAAAAATCTAATTAAAGCGTAATTTTTCGCAATTGTTGTTAACGTAATTACTGTATGTAAAAATAGATAAAATATTAAATCATCTAATCTGGGACTGCATTAATTTGAAACTAATTAAACTTTATCTTGGTGATTGTATGAATAGAAACGTACAAAATCGGCTCAAATTACTATGTGTTTACAACTTTTTCTGTCGTAATCTTCTCTTGCAGAAAGTTGGCCACTTTCTCTGCATCATAAGCAGAACGATTGAAGAATTGCCACTCAAGTAAAAAGTGCAAAATTTTAAAAATAAATAAAATATTCTCTCCTCTTGATATTGAAATACTTCACATTTTTCATCACATTTTTGACATTTTATTTCCATCTCCTTTAATTTTATTATTAATTTTTGTCGATCTGGTTCTGTAATTGATTTGAATTGTTCATTCATTCGTTTTATTGATGTATAATTTCAAATCGAAACGATAGAGTTTTTTTAATTGTCATAAAATGTTCAATAATTGGAGTTTCATGAACTGAATGAAATATTGAGGAATGATAAATTTGAAATAAATATCGGGTGTTTCACCTTTGGTGCGTCTGAACGAGATATTTTTTATTCGTTTGAAATTTAATTGGGCAAATAAAGTGACGCGCGTCCGTGACACAGGAAATTGAATTCACGGTTGTCTGTAAAATCGACAGGTGGGGAGTAATGGGATAGTGATGTCACTCTATGTGCGGATCTTATTATAGAAAGATGGTATTTCTTGTCGCGATTAACATGCAGATATAAACACCATTTTAATTTCCATCTCACGCGACACATTTTCACATCACACATAAAAAATATCTCATTAGCTATAATTCTCATTACATCAAGTTCAAAAATGGAAACATCGAATTCAACATTTCAATGTCAAAATATCACAATGAAAAATATTCAAACATTAATATGCATTAAAATATTTAAAAAATACAAAAAAAATTTATTAACATAATGTCATATATTTCATGCATATATAATTTAAAAAACAGTATATCAAATAACTCAAAATCTTGAGCGACAATGTCATGTTGAAATATTGATTTTTTTTTATTTCAGTAATGATTCCGGTTTCTTCGACAGTAATTCCACTTCCGGTTTATAAAGTCGGTTCAAATCGGATCTACAAAAACAAAAAGACGCAAAACTACAAGCCCGATGAGGCGATCAAACTCATTACAGGTAATTAAGAAGATTTGCTGCACTCTTGTTACTGAACTTTTGACATTTTCATTATAATTTCCAATTGACTACTTTTGCAGTGAAGAAGCATCGAGAGGCCTGACCACTTCACATTGACCCCGTTTCACCATCTTAACAAGATTGACTATACCAAATGAAGCAACGCAAATTAATGCTTAGAAATAACTTAGTACCCGTTCGAATTGTATTATAGTTTATTTATTTGTTAAATCTTGACGAAACTCTCCAAAGTCTTATTCTTATTTTCTACTACCAAAGGCGCTTACAAAATTAAAATGTATGGGTCTTATTTTTTTTGTCCTATTCCTTATGAAGTGTCCATCGAATGATCGTCTGAAAAAATCGTTTAAAAACATTTAGCAACAGTTTAAACGAAAATGCATATATTTTTTTATTAAAAGATTTTTTTTATTTTCACTTACTAGTTTCGTTAAACATGAAGTCGCTTTGATATTCTTTCAAGAACTGAGTCGATCTGTTCTCGTCGATAAATAGAGAGTACACACGTTTCACATCCTCAATGCTGATCTGAAAAAGTAAGAGAAATTTAGCAAAAGAAGTAAAGGAAATAAAAAGAGGAAAATCACGACTAGAGAAAACGAGGTAAAACTGTCAGAAACCTCGGTGCTTTTTCTCTTCCGACTAGCCAGCGAGGCGGTGGTAATAAGCTGAATCGCATATCGCAAGGACGTTTCGAGGGCAATGCGAGTGAGAACCGTGAGTGCATCGTCGGCCATTTCGCAATCTTCCTCCTCGCATCGGATCTTGAGGATCTCTTTCAATTCTTTCTCCTGATAAGGAATCGTCGGGATTGTTATTATTCGGTCCAGGAGATCGATGGGGATTCCGTGTGGGCTTTTGTAATTCGTGCCTCGTATCCTAGTTACACCTACACAATTCACAAACAAAATTAAAATTAAATAAACTAGGTATTTCCTATACTAGTGTGAAAAATACAAATTTTCTAACTTAAATATATTTTAACGCCAGTTAAAAAACATACTATTTCTGTACAAGTGTAGGAAATCGGTCATTTTCAACTAGAGAATGAATAGACCATTTTCCACACTAGTTCCGGAATCAATAATTTTCTGCCCAGTGAATAATCAAAATATTGTAACAAATAATACAAAAATTGTGTAAATTATTTGTATTTATATTTTTCTTGATTTTTCAGACAGATATATAATCAACTAGAACAAAAAAGATTGTTTTTAACACTAGCTCTGAAATCAATACATTTCTGCCAAGTTGATGTTAAAAAATGATTTAAAAAGGATGTAAAATATTTTCATATTGATAAATATACATATATTCTTATAATTGTTAAAGTTTATTGTTACCCCTATTGGTGGCCATAATGACAACAGGAGCCATCTCATTTTCCAGCGCTCTGTTTAAGAAGGAGAAACACTCGATATCAAGCATGTGAACCTCGTCAATGAACAGAACTCCAGGAATGATTTCAGCTTTGCCTTCCTCCCGCCACTCGGCAACTTTCGCGTTGATCTGCTCGCGGACTTCGGACTTGATTTCACCAGTGTCCCCAGAGAAGAGTGCAAGGAAACCGTGTGTCCGACTGTTGATGACGTCGATCTCGTGAAGGCTCACCGTGTGCACAACCTCCTTGCGTTTTTGCAGCTCACCTTCGGGGCACTGCACAAACCGAGTTTGCGACCCGGTTGCGTCGTAGTCGCGAGCACGTGTGAACGAACGGCCTAGACGGTTTATCTTGCCTGTCGCTTTGTCTATTGTGATAACGTCGCCGGCTTGAACCTGAAAATTTAATTTTGATTAGTTTTGAACTTCTCTTACAATGGTACAATAATTGGTCGTTTCCGGAAAAAATCAGGAAGTTAGTACTTTCAGAACTAACGTGATAAGAGTTCTTTTTCAACCTAGTTATGAAATGCCCAACTTTTCGTTCGGTTACTGTTGAAAAATCAGTTGAAAAATCAATACATAAAAATATAAACGCATTTATAATTGATTGCTTCTGATACCGAAATTCTTGTTCAATTTAATATAACAAGACCGAATAAAAACAATTTCTCACCCTTTCTTTCATCAATGAATCAATCATTTTGTTTCCAAGATCATAGATCGTTTCCATTTCAGTTGTTTTGAGAGTAAGTTTGCCAATTTTCGCGCCCATGCCAGTGGCAGGTCTGTCAACTTGGATCTCCACAACCTCGCCTTCGATAATCTCAGTTTCCTCTTTGATTCTCACACCGATGGATTTGCGGATGGCCTGAGTAAGGGCCTCAGTCTTGCTCATCTCCAGAGAGTAGATCTCAGACCCAGCCATCGATGTGAAAGGGGTGTCCTGGCCTAAAGATTGGGCCAGGCCCATAGCTATGGCTGTTTTACCCGTTCCAGGTTGACCTGCCAGGAGAACCGCACGACCTGCGATCTTACCCTCTTTGATCATCTCCAGCACAATTCCTACTGCTCTTCGGGCTTTTAGCTGACCCACCAAACCCTGAGAAACCTAAAAAATAACAAATTTGATGTAGAGAATTCAATTAATTTGATCATTTTTTTTTTATTTGAATATTTGTTAAATTCTCGAATTAAAAGATTGTTTTATTTAATATAAATTGTTAATGTATAATTTCCTACATATACAAGTAATATAATGAATTTGAATGTGTGATTTAAAATATGAATTTGAATTGAATAAATTCAAGAATTTGCAAATTTCTAAGTTTTACAAATGTCTTGCATTTAAACTTTTAATTTTTTAATTAAAAAAAATAAAGATGAAAAGTGTGTTTTACATTTCTGGGTTCCAAACTGTCGTCAAGTCCAAGTCCACGAATATGAGAATGGGCGCCAATTCGTTCAATCCTGGTTGTTTCTCGCACTTCGTGCACTTTTGCTGCTGCGATGGACTATAAAATATAAATAAATTCATTTAATTAAATAATTACGTAACTATGTCAAATTATAAAATAAAAATATCAAAATTATGAATTTTAATTAGTTTATTTTTATTTTAACAACTCTTTGCTGATTTTTGAAATGAAACAAAATAAACAATTTGAAATGACAGGAAACCATCGAAAAATAATAACAAAAAATTATGAACCATTAGAGTTTGTTTATTTTTGTTTATCGCACGAAATTCAATTGGTTCGGTTACAAAAAACCACTTGTGTACAAATTGAGGTTATGCCGGATGTTTGATCAATACATGTGAATCAATTCGTACAAGATGATTACAACTAATAATTGTATTTGAAATATTAAAAGTAAAAAAAAAAATTACAGTTTCCTGTCAAAATTGAATTTAAAATTATTAATAAACTTAAAAAATGGAAGAAATGTTGTTTTTATTGAAAGTGATACAAAGAATTGTTAAACATGTTTTTTGTTTCATTTATATGATTTTTTCGATAAGAAATTGTATGTTTGTATTTACTAACCGCCATGGTAATTTTTTGATGAGAAACAACAGTGCAAAATCACGTAAATTGTTATTTCGTCGTTGAATTAAACTTTTGCACGCACTAAACCAAACAAAACACGCTCGTTGAATCTCGCAATGTGTTCTAAAACTCTTGTGTTCGTAAAGAGCGAAAATGTATTGTCTGTCTCTTTCTAACTCATACGTATCTCATTATTTACATAAAAATTTGAGCTATTATATTAAAAAAATTAATTTAATTAAGAAATACAAGTAAAACCGAAGGAGAATACAAATATATATAAAATATGATATAAATTTATAGTATTTTAATAGTAATTATATATATTATAATATTCATAATTATAATAATGTATAATTATATATAGGGTATATGAAAGTAGAAATACGTTTTTATATAATATAAAAAAAATATAATAGGACAAAATGTTTCACTCCAAACAAGATTTAGAATATATATAATTTTTTATTGAAAAAACATTATTTGAAAGCTGTTTTAATAACCAATGAAAATACGATTATACAAATTGTGTAAAGATAAAATGATGAATTATAAAATGTCAGGTCGGAAATAATTTTTCGAACTATTTCATACAACGAAAAATTATTGTGAAAATAAAAAAAAAATATACATGGGAAGAAAAAATAGCCTAAACTTGACCAATTCACAAATTCAATCTCTGAGATAAAAGATATGTACAAAATTAAAGCTAAGTACACATTCAATCAAGGTACAATTCCTTATAACTTTTTTTTCTACAATTCATTATCAATAATTGCAATTTCAAACCTCCGTCATCTAGATCGAAATTTGTATATTACAAAAACCTGGTAGCCGCGACTCTTAATAGAGTATACAAAATCAACTATAAAAAGTACAAACATAAGAAAAAACAAAGAACCAATTTCGCAAGATGTGCACAGTTTATAATCTTGCAAAATCGCTAGCCTGCAAAAAATAAGTGATTCAGTGGATAATGTTTGATTACCTTTGTCAAAATTGATCACTCTTGAGGTACTATTAGAAATGAATTACAAATGTAAAAAAAATTGATCCAAAAAAAAAAAAAAAAAACGAAGAGAATAAAGGTGCTACTAGTTTTCAAATTAGTTTGTACTTTTGAATCACTTTTTTTTGCCGAGTAAGTTTGCATCCGTACTTTTACGAGTACCTCTCATCCCTTAGTCCTAGACACATACACGCACTAGAGCAATAAATCTATGACACCAATTCACAAACATCTCAAGAACAAAAAAATTTTTTCTGTGAATCACAATGAGCCGTCTGATGTCGTCCATCAGAACGGGATTAAAGAATCCTTTTGATTAAGCATCGGTGCCGATGTCGAGGCTGCGCGAATCCTGATTGGAATCATGTTGGGATCCGTTCTCGGAGGAAGCGCTGCTCGACAGGCCCGACTGGTCGGAGTTCTTTTTGGCCTTGGGCTTGTACTCAGTGATAACGACGGTGACGTTATTGACCGTGACCTCGTTGCTCTGCCCGGTGCTGCGGTCAACATTTTTGAGCCGCGGTGGGTGCCTGCTTTTGCGCCTTGGCTTGTCCAGCTTGCGTTCCTTTTCTTTTCCGGTACTGCTGCTGCTACCACTTGTGGGCTCTTTTTTACCAGATTTCAACAAAGGTACGTATTGCGATTGGGCAACCTGTAAAATAAAATTAACCAAATGAATATAAAATAATAAAACGGTTGTTTTTGCAATAAAATCAAATACTGATCTTAAATATTTGGCGCTTGATATTTTGGGCGTCAAAATAAAAGAATCCTAAATATTTTGGGTCCAAAAATTATCTATCCCAAATATTTAGAGCCGAAAATAAACATATCTTAAATATTTGAGACCTAAAATTCTAGGTATCAAAAATTATAAATCCAAAATATTTCAGGCCTAATAGTTCTAGGCGTCAAAACTTATAAATTCTACATATTTGAGGCCTAAAATTTAAGACGCCAAAAATTTAAAAATCTTAGATGTTCGAGGCCTTAAATACTAGACACTCAAAATTACAAATTCCAAATATTGAAAACCTAAAATTCTAGACGTCAACAATGCAAAAACCTCAAATATTTGGCGCTTAAAATAAGTTTTATATACAATAACTCTTCTGATACTCGTTATCTGATAGAAGTTGTTTTGAAGTGGGAACTGTTAATAAGATTCATAAGTTTTCAAGTGATAATGGACCAAAGAAAAACATATCTTGAAATTGATATATCAGTACCAATTGAGGATTAATGCGGGGTTTCCGCGTGGAAGTTCCTTTGCGGACGTCGCACATGAGGCACTTGAAAGCTTCGGCTGTGTTTCGATACGTGCAGACACTGCAGTCCCAATAGTTATCTTCCAAAACCTTCGCCTGACGTTTTCCACTGCCCGAATGGTTCATTGTTCATCGACAGTCGCGCACCACCGTACCTTCTCAGACGAGAGCTCTCGCCCACTTCTCCTTCATGAACTTTGATTTTGTTGTACCCTCGTCCTTGGTATTCTTGTATCCTTTTTTATAATTTTTTATTCCTAAATGTCGAGCTGTTTAACAGTTGCTCTCATTGAGGTTGAAATTAAACTTAAATTTTTCACGATTTCCAAATCATTCCGAGAGTAGAAATCAGATCTACTCGTTTGTTATCAACTGTACCGTCATTCAGCGTCATTTGTTCATCTTGAATGGAATTCCTAAAAATAAAATAAACGTTAAATTCACAATCAAATTGGAATTAAAATTTCTTATCTTATTGTAGTTATATAATTAATTGTAATTTCATTGAATTGCAAAAATGGGAATTTTTTTGGTTCGCAATTTTGAGGTTAAGATAAAGGAAATGTTTACAGGTTATTTTGAAACTTACTCAGTTCGTTAAAGTGGATGGAAGAGTGTTGCTTTAGTAAATAAACACAAAATGTTGAACAAAGTGAAAACATAGAACTGTTTGCGCGAACGTACACATCCTTTTCCGACAAGCCGACGCTAATTCCCACCCTCCGGCCTGCTATTCAATAATCTTCTCATTCAAATGAAAACCGGCTGATTTTGTCTCCATCACTGATCATCTTTGCATCGCAATTACTTCTCATTGGCAACAAATTTATTATTTACCCTTCATCACTCCAAATATTATCTCGAGAAACATTCGGCTGTCGTTCCAAGAGTATTGGAATGTGAGAAATGAAAAAATAATTAAAAAATAATTGCACCGACACTGGCGCCACTTTGCGCGGGAGATTTGAAATGAAATTGTAAGTACTTTAGACATTATTGAAAATATTTTTCAATAAAAGAGTTTATGAAAGGGAGTAATATTTACATTTAAAGAAGGAAAAAGATTATAGATATAGAGAACGCTGATTTAATGAAGGATGACGGATTTATTTAGATTTTTTAGCGTAACTTTTGGTATATTTTATTATTATTTTCTGTTAATGATGTTAATTGATAGTAACAAATATTAAAATTGTTGTTCGGTAGTAAGAAACTTAAAAAAACAGTAGAAGAAAAAATAGTACGTAACAAATGTTTGTAATTTGAATCGGTACGTTACGTTAGTTTGTTCACTTGTCACTACGTGACTCCACCATAGTATTCGGTGGCGTAAACAACCAAGAACCAACGTAATAAGTTCCGTTTGGTTCACATTTTATGTACTCATCACCATTTTATCATTTGGATCAATCTTTAACTGACCACAAAGAAAAGTAAAGTTTAAAGTATATGAGAACACAAACATTTCAAGTGTAGGTATGAAAAAATCAGTAAAAATAAATTAAAAATGGTCGTACTAAAACAACTAAGTATAGTAAGGTAAGGTTATTAAAACATAGACGTATTACTTGGCCAAAAGTAGAAATTTCGCATTAAGCATGAAACAAAAAGAACTTCCGGAGATAAAGGAGATAAGTATTATTATATTTTTATTTTAAATTATTGACGAATTTTTACTACACAAATTAAAATTAAAATCAGACAAAATTTTTTGACTGAAAGTAGAAATTGTAATTCTTTTTCTGATTGGGCCATATTAAGTTGAAGAAAGTGGCTATTCGCCCTGCAGTGTAAATAAGAGAAAATAAGAGAAAATAAGAGTAGACGAGAATGATTGCGAGTAAATAAGAATTAACTGTAATTATTCACGTGGAAAGTTTTAATTCTAAGATTAAAGGATTTTATCACTTGAGTAAAATGAACAGAATTTGTAAATAAATAAGATATAACATGAATGTATGAGGCTTATTATATGTAATCATAAATCCAGTTTAGTACATAATTACACAATATGAATTAGGTTGGACACTAAAACAAGATCGGTGTTCTTATTGTTATTATTTTACGAAAATAAACAATATTTTCGTAAACCATGATTTACGACTCGTGACTCGTTTTTTTTTATAACAACGAACCCGAGTTTTTCCAAAAACCGTCGGTCTGAGGCCCTTTTTGTTTTTTTTTTTTTTATTTTTTTAAAAAAAACCGAACCCGTTACGTTTTTTTACAAAACCCGTCGGTTCTGTGGTCGTTCTTTTTTAGTTTTTTTTAATTAAAACGAACCGTACGTTTTACTAAACCGT
>JAAMPD010003124.1:0-11256 GCA_025266255.1 Trissolcus basalis
AATCGCATTGAATAATACAAATTAAAAATTTCTTTTTAATTCTATCAGTCATAATTTTTTTTAATCAATTTACAAAAATCATTTTTCAAGTGTTGACAATTTTTAACATTGAAAAATGGTTCTAATCATGGAAATTGTTTTCATTGATCTGCTAAGAAATATCACTTGGAAAATTGACTCCACTTCAGTATTGAAATTTCTACGTGCCTATTAATATCAATTATTATTTCAAAATTTTTATAGTGGAATAACATTTTGTAAACATTTTTCCCAATACATCCAGAATGGTTAAAAGAAATGAGTTTTGGGATTTGGTGATATACGCTTCGTATTTTATGCTTAAGATTATCGGGATGGCTCCATTTTCATATACACGGAAAAATTCTGACAGGAGTATAAATTTTCAAGTTTCAGTTACTGGGATAGCTTACAACTTGGTTTTTCTGATTTATTTAATCATTAGTGGTATCAGTATCGGTCAGCATATGCCAGAAATTAAAACAAATTATTATTCATCTGTCAGTTACGCATCGAATTTTATATACATGATATGTAGCCTGATCAGCTGCAGCATGATCGTCATCTCAACTTGTCTGAATCAAAAAAAATTTATCGACATTTTAAAAACACTCGTAGCAATTGACCAGAGTTTTCCGAGTAAAATCAAATATACAAAGTTTCATATCACTGTAATAGGCTACTCAATAGCTATTATTATTTCACTTTATTACAACTTTCTGGTTAATGATCAAATTTTCTCAATCAACCACGTGACGACTCTAAGTTTGACTTTTGTAATTTTCAATGCCTTCATGTTAGAGTATGTCATGATCATGGAATTCATACATGTAAAATTTCAAACAATCAACGACAAGTTGCTCGAGATGACAGACAAGATTTCAACGTTGAGTTTCGTAGCTTTTTACGACGAACGGAAACAATTGCACGTAAACGTTTTTCCCATCATAAAATTCAGGACATTTTACAAAAACATGATAAAAGTTTCCGAACAAGTGAACAATTATTTTTCTGCGCCGATTTTACCTTGCTTGGTAACTGCTTTATATTGTTTGACAAACAATGTTTACACTTTGTTAAACCTACTTGGAACATTGAATGTAGATAATTGTATTGCGTGTACAATTTGGATCATCTGTATGGTTTTTCCAGCTTGGAGACTGACCCATAACGTTAATCGAATATTAAAAGAGGTATTTATTTATTAATCTGTAGTCATCTAAACGAAAGATTAATACTAATAGTAGGCTGCTACGATATCCTGCAAACCATTTTCATTAAAATTATTTCAAGGTTTTAAGTAAAAAAGCATTTGTAATGAATAATTGATTTTTATTGATCGAACGCGCGTATCATGCTGGCACATCTTCATACTGTTTACCGGACAGTATTTCGAATTCGATGTCGTATTCACTTAAAAATGAATTGGCAATTATTGTAAAAATTATGTTCATCGATCCATTTTCTAACATTGTGTACTAGATACTCAAACTGACACTGATGTAACGTCTTTTACTTAGGATAAAGACTTACCTAGGTTATTTTCAATTTTCAAATTTTTATTCCTCAACATTGTTTATCTCACAATCCTACTAATTTACGTGGCTTTTATACATATCATCTATTCCAGAAATGAAATCGAAATTTCTAACTACAATAATATATATTTTTCAAATAATTTTTTTGTTTGGAATAAGATAATGTACCTACATTGTAACAATAATTTTGTTAGTTGGTATAAAAATTGTTGCCACCTTTCTTAATAAATTTGTGGTAATAGACAAGAATTGTTTTGTCAATCAAATTATGGAAGAGGTATGACTTTTTAAAAATAAAGCATTATTGAAATAAACCAAATATTAATATTAAAGGGGTATTTTCATATAAAATTAAGATATGAAAGTAGAAATGATCGATTAAAAAACTAAGACATCAAGTTAGACTAGGTCAATTAAATGGAAAAATTATTCTATCAATGAATGGTTTTTATTGATCAAAATTATCATTGTTGTCACATATGCATATTTTCGATATTACAACTAGTACCATTTCTAACTTTACATCAAATTCACATCAAAATGAATTTTAAACTCATTTCTAATTCCTCATTATCTTACCTCCTATACTTGATCTACAAACTATTTGGTCTAGCACCTTTTTCTTATTGCCACAATCAAGTCAACGAACTTGAAACTTTCAAATGTTCTTTTTTCGGTACTGCATACAATATTATTTTTATAATTTACATAGCGTCCTCACATATTTTCTGCGTTTATTACATCCCAGAAATTAGATCAAAATCAGTTACTGAACTGACTTACGTTTCAAATTATCTTTCTACTTGGAGTAATTTGGTATGTGGTGTGTTGATAATTTTGACAGTTAGTCTCAAGCAAAAAACAATTGTCAAAATCTTAAATGATCTCGCAACCAAGCAGCATCATTTTCCGAAGAAAATTGACAATCATAATATTGCAGTGATTATACTGGCTTATTTTATTTTCATGATAGTTTCTTTTTCTTACTGCTTTTCTACTGATAATGATTTATATCCGTTGGTATACCTCATACCATTGTATGCAGCTGAATTTATGACTAACTTTTATACATTGCAGTATGCAATGATTTTAAGATTTTTCATAGCTGACTTCAAGTCCATTAATAAAAATATTTTGGAATTCAAAAAATTATCAATGTTTGAAGTCCATTCTAGAGGTCCTGAGAAATTGAACTTTATCACAAATATAGTTCGGATTAAAGATTTGCAATTATTGCACAAAAATTTGATACAAATATCGGAAAAAATTAATGATTTTTACTCCGTGCCTATTTTGGCAGTTCTTGCAAAAACTTTATACTCTTTAACATGTTGGATATATAATGTTTATTTGATGATATTAGTTCCTGATTATGAAATTCTGTTTGAATTTGTTTTATGGATTATAATTATAATGTTCCCGGTTTGGATGTTAACCAGCGTTGTTGATCACATTTTAAAAGAGGTATGATATTTGTTGAATTTTTTTCATTCAAAACTTATAAATAATTCTATAGCAAAAGAACAAAGATTTTAAGAATATTATTAATGAAGATAATTTTTGCCAGAGAGAGAAAAAGAAAATTTTGCCAGATGGGTGAGGAGACAATTTTTTCCTTCGGTACTTTTAATATTCATGAAACATAGAAAAAGTTGACCAAATTCTGTACGATTTTTAGAAGACGATATCGATTGTTCTTATCAAAACTGTCTTGTTTCAAAATATCGCTAAAAAGTGTCTCATCTCTATGTTTTATTTAAATAAGAGATGAAACAGTTTTCAGTGATACTTCGAAACAAGACAGTCTTCGTAAGAGCCGTCGATATGGAAAACAACACAAAAACGACTTCAACATTCTCTTTGAAATATATTATTATGCTGCAGTCATAAAAAATAATATTTTATAAAGGTAAAAAGTTGGTGAATTCGATGTTTCAAGATGTGCTAAGAATTCAGAGAAAAATGTTTGTACGATTGAAATAATAATACACTGAGAGAAGAGTGTTCCAGTTTAAATTACTTTACACATTTAGTTAGAAATAGATATAATATTTCTAAGCAATTGCTTATTTAATAAAACTAAATACATACGGGATGCAATCTCGTAAACGAACGAGATATAATCGAACAACTGCGCTCGTGTCCTTCTCACTCATGGGAGTACTTCTCCCACTAGTAAAGTAATTTACTATTGTCACAATTTCCAGTTTGAATATGTTAATCGAAAAGATATGTCATTATCCAAGACTAATTTTTAAATGGACTGTTACAGTGTCCTAAAACCATTTCTAACAGAAAATTATTATCTATTACATGATTGATTTCGATTGATCCAACATATCATTCCTATTGCACTTTCATATTGTTCACAAAATAGTATTTGTAATCCGACGACGTATTCACCTGGACATGAATTTGAAAATTATTTTAAACTCGTTATCTTACCTTGTGTACTTGATACACAAACTCATTGGCCTAGCACCCTTCACTTATAACAAGAATCAACGTAATAAATTGTCAACCTTTAAATTTTCATTCTTGGGTATTTTGTATAATGTGATCCTAGTGATTTATATAACTTATGCACATATTTCGTGCTTATTTACTATTTCAGAGATGAAATCAAAATCTCTTACCGCAGTAATATATGTGTCAAATTATTTTTTCGTTTGGAATAATCTGATATGTATTGTAACAATATTTTTGTCAGTCATTATTAAAAAGAGAACAATTGTCAAAATTCTTAATAAACTTGTCGCGATGGACCGTTATTCTCCTACAGTTATTCACAATTATAATATAGAATTGATCATTTTGTTCCATGTTATAATTATGATTACATGTTTCTGTTTTACATTTAATGTAGACAGAGTATCATTCCGTTCAGAAGACGTTTCGGCCTTGTATTCGGTTAATATCATAACTAACAGCTACATTTTACAATATGCAATGATTTTAAAATTCGTAATAATAAAATTTAAGGCTATTAATAATACATTATTGGAATACCAAAAATTGTCTAATTTGGAGGTTAGTACAAGGGGTATTTCTACCCCTGGATCCACAACAGATAGCATCTACATTAAAAATTTAAGATTGCTGCATAAAAACTTGATTGAATTATCAGAAAGCATTAACAATTACTACTCCATGCCTATTTTAGTAATTCTTGCATCCAGTTTATATTCTTTGACAAATGGCACTTATTTTTTCTACTTAACAATTGAAATTCCGGATGCTCAACAACAGATTGGATCAGCTTTGTGGCTTATGATCATTTTGTTACCGATTTGGATGTTGACCAACAGTGTAAATCACATTTTAAAGGAGGTACGATATTGCAAAATAAAAATTATTAATATTAAAAATAGTAATTACATGAAATTGAAACATGAAATCCGAATTGTTCCAATAAAAAAACCTGACTTTGACTAAGTAAATTGAATGAAAATATTTTGTCATCAATAAATTGTTTCCATTGATCCAAATTACTATCGCCGTTGTATATTTCCGATATTACAAACAGTAAGATTTCTAACCCTACATCAAATTCACTTGAAAATGAATATCAAAATTATTTTAAACCCTTTATTATTTAAAATTATCTACTTGATTCACAAAATTTTCGGTTTAGCACCTTTTTCTTATAGCCAAAATCAAAACAGTGATCTTGCTATTTTTAAATTTTCATTCTTCGGCACTGCATACAATATTATTTTCATAATTTTCATGACGTTTTCACAATTATTCTGTATTTTCTACATCTCAGAAACTAAATCGAAAACACCCACCCAACTAACTTATATATCAAGTTACGTTGCAGTTGGGAGTAATATAATATTTAGTGTCACAATAATTTTGACTATTAATCTTAAACAAAAAACAATTATCAACATCTTGAATAATCTTATAATCAATGAACGTCATTTTCCGAAAAAAACTGACAATCCTCATATTGAATTGACTGTTCTGGGTTTTTTTTCTTCATGGTAGCTACCTTTTCTTACAGCTATTTTACGGACCGTGATATATTCCCATTTTTTTACCTTATACCTTTGTATACAGTTCATTTTACGTTTAACTTTTATACGTTACAATACGCAATGATTTTAAAATTTTCATAACGAAATTCAAGTCCATTAATGATAATATATTAGAATCCGAAAAGTTATCGATTTTCAAAGTCAGTTCGGAAGACGCCGTTACATTGGACTTTATGACAAATAATGTCCGAATCGAAAATATGCGATTGTTGTACCAAAATTTAATTGAACTATCAGGAAAACTCAATGATTTTTACTCCACACCTATTTTAGTAATACTTGCAAGAAATTTGTATTCTTTAACAAGTGGTATATATTATCTTTATTTAATGATATTGATTCCCGATTTTGAACAACTGTTTCATTGTATTTTATGGATCGCACTTATGATGTTCCCAATTTGGATATTAACCAATGTTGTTGAGGATATTTCAAAAGAGGTACGATATATGCTATTTCCTTTTTTTTACAATTTAACCGCAAAATATTTCAAGAGAGCAAAATTTATTGAGAGAGTAAAAATGCGTTTTGCTCACTCTAAACAGATACTTTTTGGCACATTTTGAGTGCACGTGTTACGAAAATAAATTTTATCGGTGAAAATGCAGATTTTGGTTTTTTTAATTCCAAATGTTTCTGACAATTTATTCTCATTGAAAATTATGTCATAAAATGTCATAAAATCACCAATTAATTTTAATAATCCTAATTAATATGAACTGCAATCATTTACTAACGACAATTTCATTAGAAACCCTAGTTGTAATGAAAACGAATTTTCCATTACTTAAATGATTTCAATTGATCTTAAATGTAACTGTCATCGAACAATCATTCATTGTTCAATCTAATTCGCAACGCCATTTACAAACAATGTTTGTAATCACACGTCTCAGTCACTTGAAAATGAATTTTAAAATTGGTCGTAAATCTTTATCTTACCTTGTGTACCTAATACACAAACTCTTTGGTCTAGTGCCTTTTATTTATGATCAAAATCCACATGAAAAATCATTAACTTTTAAATATTCATTTTTGGGCATTATTTATAACATGATCTTACTGGTTATCCTAGTTTATACACTTATTTCGTGTTTATTTTCTATTCCCGAGATAAAATCGAAATCCTTCACAAAAGTTACTTATGTATCCAATTATTGTTTTGTTTGGAATAACCTGGCATGTATTATCTCGATAATTCTGACAGTTAGTGTTAAAACAAAAACGATTGTTGACACTCTTAATAAGCTCGTAGCGATGGACCATCTTTTTCCTAAAACTATTTACAATCATCATGTAGAAATGATTGTTTTATGTCATGTGACCACTATGATTATATGTTTCTCTTTAACATTTGATGTATCCGGAGTATCAATTCATTTAGTTGACAATCTATCCACATACGCAGTTTATATCATAATCAACAACTATACCTTGCAGTATGCAATGGTTTTGAGATTCGTTATAAGGAAATTCAAAACAATCAATGAAACTTTATTGAAATGTCAAAGGTCTTCAAATTTGGATATCAGTAAAAGAAAATTTGTTACATTCAATTTCATAACAGATATCAAAAATTTGAGACTTGTGTATAAAGACTTGATCGAATTATCAGAAAAGCTCAGCGACTACTATTCTATACCAATTTTGATAATCCTTGCATCCAACTTATATTCCTTGACAAATGGCACGTACTTTTTATGTTTAATGATTGCTACTTCTAATGTTCGTCTACAATTTGGAACATGTTTGTGGATTATGATCACTTTGTTACCCATATGGATGTTGACTGATGCTGTAAATCACATATCAAAAGAGGTACGCCGTTGTACATTAGATGCAATAAGAAAATTAAGAGGATTAAATGTTTTATTTTTACAAAAGTTATCGTTACTTCACTTCATATATTTTACTCTTTGAGAAATTTATTAGTGAAAAAGTTGTTTTCCAAACCCTCGTCAAATTATATATAAATAAATGTTAAACTTATAGTAGACAACATATACGTTATTGCACCTTCCATTTTATGGTCTAAGTTAATAATTACAACTTTCCAATTTCTTGATTTATTAAAACAATCATGCATATACACTCATCACAAAATTAGAGGCCATCTTTATTATTTTCTTTTTTTGATCTATCATAACTTCAACAAATTCGATGTGAAAAAAAGTCTTTTCAGTTGTAACACTTCTTAGTAATTTTTATACTTCGGTGTACATCTGTTCATATCTATTAGGGGCACTTGAAAATTTTCAAAAACATCCATTGTTAAATGATTCCTTCTCAAACTATATGTTAGAAATGTTCATAAGACATAAAATACAATACACCACCATTATATATATATTTTTGTATTTCATTGATAAAAATCAATCTTTCACACATTACCTTACCGTCTTAATTACCTAATCAACCCTAACTAATATTTAATATAATATGTTGTAACTGCAGAATATCAAAAAATTACCAATTTATTTTCACGAATAATGTTGTTTTTCATTTAGTTGTAAATGATATAGCAAAACGCCTGTCATCGGTGCGAAAAGTACTGTTTTATATGAAAAAAAAGAACAACAGAATCCAAAAATACTTCATAAATTTTAATTTTATAAAACATTTTATAAAGGACAGACACTTCTTTTGCCGGTGGCCACACGGTGGGGAAAGCCTCTGCCGCCCTCACTAGACAAGTAGTATACAACCCTTGACTTATTTATTTTTATAAGAGTAATATGAAGAAAATCGGAAACCATATTCCAAACATGTTAAAAAAATGTGTTGTTCGTCTACTTTTACTCATCCGCGTTGTGTGTAAAATTTCTTTCGTTCATTATTCATGTAAATGCTCTAAAATTTTATGCTGTTCAAAAATGTTATAACAAAATTCATACAATGCTATAATATCTATAGAAATGTGGTTCACAAACTGAAAATTTTCAAAATTTGGAACAGTAGCACTTGTTACTTTTTGATAGTAAGGAATGTAAACGGACATTAGTTTTTAAAATGAATATCGATTGTACATATTGTAACGTCTGAAAAGCATGCAAAAAGGGAAAACAGAAGCTTGGATAAAATATATCACATTTTTCTGAATCTGGCTTAATTACTGATTTATTTAAACTAAAAATAATACGTGGACAACTTAGATTTTCAAATCGAATAAAATTAGAGTACTCGCGGAGACAGGTAACTGGCAGGGCCGTAACTTGTGAAATGCTGGCGCACACACACAGATGGAAACGCGCACAACATCTTGTGCACGGTTGCGGATACGTCGCGGAGAAGCCACGGTAGGCTACTTTACTCGTCGGGAGGAAATTGAGAACTGCCCTGTCCGGGTCTGATTTGGGTATTTAACACTGGGCCAGGTAGCACAAGGGTTCGATGACGTAGTGCACAAACAAATTAATAAAACTGTTGATGAGCTAGCTGGACCATGTTCATTCAAGCAATAGATTATTGATAGAAACGTGGTCTTAGGCGTTTAAGTAAAAAATGCTTTAAGTTTTATGATCATTCTTCGATATGACATCTTTTCCGCGAACAATATTAGATGAGTCATACCTAAGTCCATCTTTCTAATTCTATGCGTTACAGACCAATTTTTATGACCGTTCATTTGGCTTCACGCGTTTCTGGTTTCCGGCCTTCGATCATTAGAGACAATAGTTCATCGTTTAAAATCTTCAGATTTTAGAGTTTTTAATGGACTTCCGTTGTGTGTGAGAGCAATAAAAATATTCACTAAACTGACAAACGTATTTCTGTTATAATTTAAGGCCCATATTTTAAAATCTTATAACTAAACAAAACTCTCAAATATATATCGAATTTACCCTAGTAAGTTATGCGTGATTTAAGATGGATATTATGTTTTTGCAAAATATCGTTTGCCGACTTATTTTTTAAAATTGTATTTAAAAATCTATCCTAAATTTATGCACACCGTTACAATATATAACAAGAAAGGGTAAATTTATTTTCATTTAAACATGCATAAACATTCGTTACACAATAAAAACATAAAACAAATGTCTTATAACAAGATAGTAAACATTTTGTAAGTGTCTTTTTCTGTTAAAATGTTTCATTTTAAAGTACTATTCCTATCTTAAAAACTTAAGTATCCTAAAACAACAATTTTGCTGTGTACAGACACTAATTTTTGCAGTGTCTAAAATGAAAGATACGTGTGATGTTCGAATCGGATTTATAGTTTCTTTATTCTAATAATTTATAAATTATGTAAATAAGAAATTTCAATACAGTGAATCAGCAATTACTTTCTATTATTTCTTTTTGTTTCATATCCACTTTGACTTTAACATTTTCCGCATTTATTATTTATATTCCGAAATTAATACTTGAAAATATTCAGTCGAGAAATTGTCTTAATTTCATCACACTGTGTGGAAAAACATGGGACCGCGCAGGGAAGTCCCAGGGTTTACTTTTACAAGGTAATTTTGTTACAGTAATAAGGTAATAATAACTCTTTAAGAGAATTTTTCGTATGAAGTCTTACGTGTATTGGTATGATTTTGAAAATTATAGTAAAATTATTTTGAAATCAAAAAAAAACGATACAAGATATATTAAATATCATATATTTATACTCAATGACATAATAAAATTTAGAAAAAATTCTATATAATAATTGACAATTGTTTTGTTTAGAATATACCGAGACATATTTCTCAAATCATCCAGAAAACCTTGAAGTATTGAAGAACCTGATAGTGGAGCTTGGTAAGAAAAAATTTATAAATAATAATTAGATACTCAAAATATGATATAATGAAAAGATAAATAACAAAAATGCAAATTTTTACAGTTGAAAAAACAGATGATGAACTCCATTTTGTATTAAGAGATGATTCGGTCCAACACGAGTCAATGAGGCGTGTCGAATCTAACTCATTCATACGATGGATTCGTAGCATGAGTGAGGGGGAGTGGGAAGATTTTTAAAATCGACAAATAGAGCACCAGAGTGATGTGTGCGCGTTGGCGTTATATGTCAATATGTAAGTTAGAATAAAATTTAATTAACTACATGACATTCTATTTATAATTCAACTTTTCCATGTTTGTATCAGCACACTAAATTTTAGTAATGTCAAGTCAAAATCAGACTACAATTTCGCAGCTGCACTGTTGATGTCATTACAATGCCAGCGGCTAACACAAAACGAGCGAAACTTGGTGAGATCTGTTCTCTCACGAAATTCGTTCGCAGAGGCAATGACGATGATGGACAAGAAATTGACCGAGCAGGATTATGAAGCAGTAAGGATCTGGTTGGCTCAGGAATTGTAAGTTGTAAGTTGTACGTGTACGGTACGATACAGGATATAGTAGATTACTTAACTAGTGGGAAAGGCAGAGGGTGTAACATATTATCTTTTTATCGTGAATTTTCTTTTATTTAATTAATTCATTGTTATTCAAAGCTAAAAATAATATTTTTTTATAGTTGTAATGATAACAATCGCAATGAAGACTGCTTGGTTGAAATTCCAATGGCCGTTCGGAATGTGAATTTATGGACGATTTTTGAAAAGGTCAAAAATTACGAGAAAGCTAATGCCGCAGCCGTAAGTGCACTAGCAGTCCAAAACGCGATTGTTTGAAACAATCTGCTGCAGATT
>JAAMPD010003125.1:0-11259 GCA_025266255.1 Trissolcus basalis
CTGCATCAAATTTCATAAACCAATTACCAGCAATCGTTATGTAAACAACTCTAGCACTTTCGAATGAAAATAATGTGAAACAGAATGTCTTGGATCAATGGATAGAACTATCGAAAGAGAACACAGGCCAGCCTCCTCCCATCATTTTCTCGACCCAATCGTCTTATCCAAGGTCTATCCGACAATTTGACGGCCGATCGTAACGCTCATTTCTCAAACCGATTGAATCGTCATTGAATTAAAATGAGTTGTTCAATGGAATGTTGCAGGTATCGCGGCGAAATCAAGTGCATTCTCATGATCGAATTACCTACTCGGATATCAATGTTAGTTTGGAGTTGCGGATCATCGCTAGAGGAGGGACGGTCCAAGATGGCAGAGTCGCTCATCGTGGGAACCTTTTCGCCAACTGGAGCGGCTCTCTCCAATCCGTGCCAGGTAGAATCTCACGTGTGGCTTGTGAGAAAATCCGCCCGGATAAGCGCTCGTGTTATTTTCGGGATTTATCACTCGTAATCTCTCAGCATGATGGACTCGCCGATGCCATTCGATCGTTTGACGAACTGTGACGTTTTTCTTCATCGTTTTTCAGGTGGGGCATCTGTTTTGGTTCCGTGTTGGGCTTTTTGTGGGCGAATTCTTGCTCTTCCATTGTTAAGCTTTTACACAAATATGTTTACAGAAGTGTTACACGTTGACAGATTCGTATGAAAATCGAAAGGAAAAATTATGAGGCCTATCAATCAAATCATTTTTCACATTCTCTTTGTGGGAAACTGATTTCCATTCCTGCGGGATTAGTGCGATGGAAAATATATATATATCACTTGTGGGAAAATCGAAAGCAATAGAAAGTTTGACGTATTTATTTCCAGAGATTACGAAGCGTGTAATTAAATAGACATACATTATTTCACCATCGCCCTATCACGGATCATTAATCGTGGCTAATCTATTAGTTCAACAGACCTGTTGCAAACTAATCATCTTAATTCGGCGCCCCAACGGGTACAGAATTTTTCCCATTCAGAAAAGATGTTACAGGTTCATGGGCCTAGATTAAAAATCAGTGGAGGGGTAGATGTGAAATGAATCCGGTGGGAAAACGTCAGATCGTTTATTTTAAAATATCTTTTTATTAAAAATTTGGATTAGGTGCACCTTTTGATTAGCATTGTCAAATTGAGAAACAAGATTAATTTCGGTTCTAAATCGCAATGTCTTGCTCACATTCTGTACATTTCCCAGAAAGATGCGCTTTAATAAAAGAGACAAGTTCGGATCTTCGGGATTTACTTTCCTCGACATTTTTTCCGACACAATGGCGTGCACGAGAAAAGGCAATTTTAATTGAATTACGTCATTGTGTTATCTCATTCCTTCTTACGTGTGACCGAAAAACCACGTCACTCCGAAATACGTATACGTACCTGAATTTCAGATTTTACGTAATGTACGTTACGTAACGAGCATCGCAGCTGTGTCATCATTAGAGGTTCTACCCTTATTTCTTTGTTCGAGATAAGCGAAAATTAAGTACGTTTCTTGCCCGGTGGACTTGGTGTTATTATTTGTCCGACTTCAGCTCTCGAATTTATATCTCGTATTGTTGCATAATATCGTATAATTGTAGATTCAAGTTTATCCATGGAACTGGTCGTCTCTTGTAATTAAATTTGCGAATTTTTAATTTCTACACAGGATAAAATATTGCTTTACTTTCATTTCCACGTTTCATGTTTGAAAAGAACATAAATTCTATCAATGATGATTTGCAACATTTTTTATGTCCAGATATAAATTCCGAAGTGATATTGCAATACTTTACGGTCGAATTGAGAATGCGGGGTAATGTACAAATAAAAAAATTGAGGGAGAAGTCTGCCCTGGGAGACCCTTCAACGATTTTTCGCCTGCTGGTGTTGGGTTACTTGTATTGAATTACACTTCATAGAACAATAGGAAATAATGACGTCATCCGGAAGCGGGTCTCACAAATGGTCTAATTACACTTGGACGTTATTAAATTTTTGCAAATCATTTTTTATTTGAGAAATAAATTTCATCCGATGAATTAAACGATTGAATAAAAATAAACAAAAACATTGACAAATAAAATTATAAGAAATTCGACTAAAATTGAATAAGCGAATATTTACAAACATTCAAGGTATAAATATCGTGGATATATAGTGCACCCATAAATACACGTCTCGTCATTTTAAAACGGCATTGAAAAAAAAAGTTTGCTCTACTTGCTCTACTTTTATCATGAACTCAGAAAAAAAATCGGCAGAAAAACAAAAGGCGTCGATCAAATGTACGTCAATAATGTCTGATTCGTTTAAGCAGGAAGAAGAATCAGTTCACACTCAGTTAAATGCTGGAAAAAGAAATGAAGAAACACAAAAGCGGGCGTTGAGTTGCAAGTAGAAACAATCGTCAGGGCACCGATGCGAAAGTGAGCTCGCTCTCTCATGAGTAACGAGATTTGCACTTCTCAACGAAAATCCCCGACGCGGATCGTCGCTAACAATGAAAACAACGGCGATCATGTGTCGCGAGCGACGCACAATCTGCTACAGACGCACTGTTAACAGCCAATTGTCGTCTACAATTCCTCGGTCGGGGATTTCCGATGGGATTTCGAGTACGTAAACAATTTTACTAACGATTTTTGCGGTAATTATCGCGTGCAACTGATTTATCAACTCCCGCGCGACAACGCGCATTTTGATAAAACATAATAACTCGAGCAAACCCGATATTCCTATTCAAGCGCACGGTGGGAGCTTTAATACTTATATGAATAAGCACCAGAGTACACCTCTCGTGTTTCAGTCAACTAAATGATCATTTTTTCATCGCGCTAAAATTAACTTTTACAAAAAAAAAAAAAAATAGAAAAGAACGAAATAAAAATCTAACCTAAATTGTTTTGACAATAAAAAATTACTCGGAATTTTATTGTGTTTCATAATAGAATAATGTATGGCGGTATGTGTAATGATAGATAACTGAAAAAACGTCACCGGCAAGGATGCGTTAAACTCTAGGAACCGCGCTCGATTATTATATGTATTATTCGCGCTCAATCGCTGCGCAAAAAGGAAATATGTAAATCTTGGACGGCTGGTGATGCTTAAATTTCCGATATTTTAACCGCAAACGCGGCTTACTCCGCGCAACAAGTTCTTTCTCCTCGGTTGCTTCTGAAAGCTCGACTAAGTAATTTCGGTTACGCCATCCGCTCGCGGCTGCCACGATGCCGCAGACGGTGCACCCATCCATCCTCCCACCCACGCCGAATCGCGGCTCCTCTCTCTCTCTCATTTTTCGCGTTTTCCCAGTCCCCTCCTGCCGACCTACCCCAGTCTTCTTTCACTTTTCATCACATAATGTTATTTCAGCATGAAAGTAAGTTCACGACGTGCTGTTAAATGAAACGGCAATTCGATGGAGCGCAAGCGGATAAATGTTCATCAGAAAAATTGTATCGATAATAGATTACTTCGCAAACTAATTCGCGTTTTTGATTGCTGGCTGCCATTATCCGCCAAGAGTCCTTGTAAATATTTACTTTTTTGCCCAAGTGTATTTCGTATCGATTCTTCTTACTGTTTCTTCGATTTTTTTCGTTGTATCTCAAAACTCCGTTTTTTTCATTTCACTAAAATTACATGTGGTTATAGTTATGTTTTTCTTTTTTCAAATTTTACCTACAAATTCCATGGAACATACCAAACCAAATCACAAAGAACGAATTCCGAAGTTTAAAAAGTCGTAAAATCGAGAACACACCTATCGCAAAATTGACTTTCTAACCACAACGTTCATTAAATGCTAAGACACGTTACGTAGAAAAAGAGACTCGTTCCTCGTATCGTCACATCAATTTCCTCGTTAGAAAAGTGGCGAATTGTTGCGCAGTCCGACGAGTTTGTATGTCTCGTGATAGTATATTTTGACGCGCGCTTTTCGCTTATGCATATCGCTCGTAGCATTTCACGTTTACGACCGCGCTCAACGTTACAACCGATTCGATTTTCCATATCGTCACGAACGTTCGAGCGCGCGTCCATTATGTTACTGACGAGAAATTCGACACGGATTAAGAAACTCCGTATGTTACCATAATTACGAGAGTTCCGTCTTCGTGTGTTTGTCCGCGCGAACACACATGCGAATATCTTATATACCTTCGCACTTTGTATTCTCAGGCACGAGTCTCTAACATCCGCTACAGTTATATCATCGCTCAAAATAATCGCCGTATCAATACCTCTTTAACAAAGTTTTTTGTCTTGTTAATAATAACCGAGAGAAAGTTTCATAAATATATATTTTTGTTCATTTGTCACCGCAGGATTGACTAATTTTTCAGCATTTTTGCATTATGAAACCACATTATCTGTCATCACAATAAGGTTTACCGATGGCATTTTTTCTCATGCAAATTTCAATGAATATTCAAGACGCACATTGAGATTTTTGTTTTTAATTTCAACAGTGCAAATTTTTCAATTGTTTATAGGTTTGAATTTCAGTATAAAAGTTATGACTTTTAGGTGTACCTATGTTTCTGTAATAAATAACGATTGAAAGGGTCATTATTTTCGTATCGTATTGAAATTGTATCTGGGTCAAACATTTCGAAGTTACATTAAATACATGAGCGAAGAAAAGGTTGCAATATACTTTTCAGCCATAAAAACAAACTATCGCACACTCGAATTTTCTTCCTCAAAAAGTTAATACTATTTTGAAGAGAGCCACGTATTCGCACGAGGGCCTATTATATATATATCGAGCCCTGAAGTTCCGAAGTTTGAGTCAGTTGTGGTTTCCAAGTTTAGAGACCACTTTGGTAAAGAAAAAGTTACGAACATCGTAACTGCGATTTAACAGTACCGCCGCTTATATTCTTCTTCGTACAGTACACTGCATTTATCAAGCGACTTAGACTTTATGGAGATTATTATTTGAACTTTCTTCGGACCAAAACAAACGCCAACTCGAAGAGTGCTTGCTGACTAAATACTCTGATTAATTACAGTCTTTGTTCTCTGAAATGTGTCAGTATTTCGTGTGTTACACGTCCTCATCTTATCTAAGATTAAAGTGCCTTACCATGTAAATTAATTTTCTCATTAACTTGACAAAACAAAAAACTACAAAATACATTATTTTTTTCCAAAATATTTATTTCGGATAATATTTCAAAAATTTCGTTCTTCAAATGTTTTTCTTGCATTGAACTGGTCCGGAAAATTTTAATTGAAATATTCTTTTCTTTGTGGGAGAGCAGTTATTTTGTAGAGTAATTTTGTGAAAAACATTTACAAGACATGGCAATCTACCAGAAGTGTTTGTCGAAGGTTCGTTAGGAAAATTTGAAATGCAATTGTCCTGATCTGGGCCAGAGAGTGATTGGCAAAGTCTGTTATCGAAAGCAGAGCGGTCCTTCGAAAGACCCCCGTACGTCGAGTGCCTATACCTAGGCGTGCGTTACAAAGCAAACGTTTGCAGTTGCTAATCAAGCTCACATAATGCCGCGCCGATACATACACTCGCAAACAGCCCACGGGGTTTCGCGTTATGCCATATGTGCAATGAGTTGTGTGTATACACGCGCTCCTCGTACCGCATTCATGCACCAGCGCCATCTACAACCTCGGATGGATTACCCCGAGCCCTCGTGTACTCTCGAATTTGCTCGCGCCTCTGTGTGAGTGCCCATGTACACGCACGTTCGTCCACATCGTGCCAATATTTTGTTAACGTTATGTTTGCTTGGCCTGATGTAGTGGCACAGATTGGATTTGAACTTCATAAGGCGGAAATCTTTGGTCGCTCTGTATCGAGTTAGGATGGTGTTGCGAATTCAATGAACCCACACCCTACTCACTCCCATCCCTGATTGTCATGCTGTTCCATTTCTAGTTTGATTTTGATTTTTCATTTAATTATTTCATTTTCGCGTTCCTCTAATGAACTTTTTTCTGGGGCTAAAAAGCAAGTTATCAGAGAATTTATAAAGTGAAAAATATGAAGATGAAAAACATTCCTCGAACGGTATATTTGATAATCATATTAAATGAGAAATGTAGCTGAAATAACTGCTCCTTGTCAGCACGAAGCCACATGATGTATATACATGAAGGAGCGAAAAGAGATATGACGAAGAAGAAGTAAAGAAAAATATATAAAAAAAAGGAACGAGACGAAAAAAAGTGAGCGGCAGTGGGCACACGATTTCGTTGACTAAAAGCCGACTTGATTAATGAAGCCAACTTTGCATCATCAATAACGCCGAGTTTGACGGGCCGAGAGCGACTCGCGTCCAGGAGACTTACTCATTTGCAACGGAAGATACGATCTCTAATGCGGGCAAGATTCACGCGTATTTTTAAACGTCGCCCGACCGGCTCTTCATTTGTCAAAATCGCGCCTAATGACGCCCACGCTGATTATGAAGTAATAGAATCGACCAGTCAGCGGCTTCGCCGCTCCGCTGCGAGACTTTAATGAAACCGTAAAATCGTCGCCCTTAATTCGCATCGTTTAGTTTCTTATCTTTTAATACCTTTGTCATCTCGTGACACATTAGAGTCTGCCGATTTTGTTACATATGATTAAAAAAATCAGGAAAGAATGACAGAAATATAGTGTGAATTATCAAATAGAATGTTATATAAAAATGTTTAATATTTTTTTCTCGTTAATTTTAATGTCGATTAAAGAGCATACCTATAATTAAGAAATTGTTCAACCACAAATCGAGTTCAGGATAATTGAAATGAAAGCTTGACAATAATTCCCCGTCGTCATCACCGCAGTCGCAAACCGCGTCGCAAATTCGATCTTGCGATATATAATTACTGCTCATATGTATCAGACACGCAATCAAGAATGAATTATCGCCGAGCACACACCTCCACGCCAATAGTCGAACGATAATAATGCCGAAGCATCAGAAACAGCCGGCCGAGTGTCGTTGATGTGTGTTAATCGGGTTTTCAAAATATCAACTTATCGCCGGAGACCCTTCTGTAACGTGCCAAGTGGGAAGGAAACACGCGCCACGACAAATCCTAGTAGATACGAGGAAGAGAGTACTAACAGATATTTTTATTCCTGTACTTCGGCTATTTATTATCATTTTTATCCCGAATCATTACAGGTAATAATTTTGATAATAACGGCAATCAACGACCCTCGTATATCGGTCGCGGAACATCCGGCTTCATTGCTACGTGCCTGGAAGTGTGATCAGGCGATCTCTTGCTGCGCGTCTTGAAACAATAATCCGTGAAAAATCGTTGGGGATAAAGCGACCCCGCGGCACGATTCAGGATCATAACCTCGGCCAATAAAGCTAACTCCGGGACGCGAAATGTGCTTGATGATGTTTATGGGGCCGCCTCAGGACACATCTCGCACCGTTACGTCACCAAATCCCCCCAGCCAGGCTGCAAACACAAACACAGACAAAGTGCGCAATAAAAAGGTTTAAGGGCATCAGACGTCCTCTTTGATTCAATTAAAATGTCGTCAACGCCAGAGATTTATTCCCCTTGACAGAAAGCTTCTTTAAGTTTAATTAAATTTGTTTGCAAAAATACGCGGAAATTGATTCAAATTTAACAGGCATGAGTTATCTTTGAAGATGAAAATAGCTGTTTAGACTATGATCGAAAAATCTATTCCAGCAATTTCCGCGATGTCGGCAACTTATTTGTCCAGATTTATCTCGAATTGCATCCTCCCACGATGAAATCACCATACCGACGTTTTTTTTTGTCGTCCAAAGAGGTCGTCACAATTGCGCTTCCCGAAAGGAAAAATTACGCCAGCGATATCAGTTCGGTTGATAATAAATGCGTGTCCAGCCGAAGTCGCCAGATTTATCTTGCCACCGCGACCCCCCAATCTTTTTTCGATCTGGAACGTTGCCGGCCGACCCATAAAAGCCGAAATAACTCTTGGCCTGAGTGACCCCCGCCCACGCGGGACAATATCTGACCGGTAATAAATTCGCAATTTCCTTATTACGGGTAATGCCCCGGTTGGTCGGGTCGAGGGGCGTCGGGGGGCGTCGCGCGCTCGTATAAATATCAGCGCTTCCGGTGATCCCGTGACTTCCGGTCAGCCACAATGACTTACGCCACTGTGGGGTAGCCTGAAAACAGCCCGGACGACGCGACCCCTCGTGCGCTCTCACTCACTCGAGTTGCGTTTCTGCGCGCACTTGCAAAGCGAGGGCGACGCACACGTCGTCGGAATTTGTCTCGCCGGTTCCGCCCTTAGATGCGCCTTGATAAATTTCACTTAACTTTGCATCCCGCCTCTTTGTTCTTTCTTCGTTTTTTATGAATTTTCTTAACTTTTTGCTTTTGTCAACAGAGTTGATTTTTTGCAAAAATTATAGACATGATTAAGAAATTCTATGATTGGCAGGAAAAGCAAGTTAAGTATATATAACGATTTCATATATACACTTAATTTGTTTTTCTTGCTTACCACAGAATTAAAGGTAGTTTCACAGAAACAAAAAAAAAAATCCTGACTGACTTTAATTTTAATCATTTTATTCCTACAAATTACATTTTCTATTTTCAGAAAGTATTTGCAACTTCGAACATGAAATTCTCTGATCAGATACTATACATGTGGCAATGTGTCATTTATCTCATTCAATCGTTAAGCATATCACTAATTTATTAAACAGGAGATGATTATTATTTTTGACATAAAAATGGTCTTAATTTCATATTCAAGATTTTACAATAAGATTTCATGCAATTATTATTCTTGGACCGAACCAGCATTAATATTCTTGGTGACAATCATTGGAATTGTAAATGAACGAAAGTAAGGTTTCACCGTGGCTAAGTGCAAATGATCAATAACCATTGAAATGTACGTCGCGATATTACGTCATGTAAAAGGGGGGACGAACAAAAAAATGTTAAACAGCCGGACTCATAAAAATGTTTTCCGTGTTTGCGCGATTTCGGGCTTATTTCTCGAGTCATAGACGGCGAAAAAATGGGTGTCACGCTTCAATAAAACAAGCAATATCGTGGCCTTTCGGAACCAAAGGAGCCCCTGGGTCGCTCGAAGGTTGCCGCGGTATATTGCTCCCGGATCATCGCGCCTGCATCGCATTATGGGGATGATATCACTCTTTTTCGCAATGTGCCCGCGCACGTATATATACCGCGAACGGCGAGCACAATGGTCTGACGACGTGTGCAAGTGCTCGTTCCTCCTGCAGGGAGATGACGCTTATGTACGCCGGATATTGCGAGTGACGGCTTTCGTTCAATAATTTTTGCATGCTCGCAATACGCGGTTCCTTTATTACGCGCTTTCTTTGGCTTTGCGTAAACGGCACGTGTCGCGCGACCTTTGGTCTTTTATTTGCAGCCCTGCTCTCGATAGTCATTCAACGAATTTTTTTCTTCTCTGATTTTTTTTATTCATATTTGCCTGCATGGTTATTTATCTTTTTTTCACTGCCTTTTTATACCTCCAGCTTTAAATTCCGTATTTTCACGATTTTCCTATATTCCGAATAGCTTCTACGATTGAAGTTGAACAAAAAGCACTGTACGGGTTTTGATTGATATAAGCGCATGTATTGAGATAAAGTCATTACTAATTTGGATTTAGCAAAATAAATCGGATAGTGAAAGTAATCGTTAGAATTTTTTATATCACATAATTTTTTCATTGTTGCAAAATTAATTCGACAGAAAAAAAAATGATTTTTTCGTGATGAGTAAAGCCTCCTTAGTTCCTTCCACCCACGGTCATTCATCGGTGCAATTTTATTACCCCATCTTTCTGATTATAGGCGTCAGTGAACCGTTTCACCGGCTTCTTTCAAAGACTGCGTTTCTCTCTCCATTCTACTGTTTCATGAACGTGAGAACTTGATTTGTACTAAATGACATTTAATCGACAAATGACTCACAGTTGAATGTCTCTTAGTTTTTTTTTTTTTTTCGTCGCATTCATTTCAGTAATTTTACTTAATGTGGCGTTTGTTAATTTCGTTCTAATTAAAATCATTTTTCAATTGAATTACTCCTGCACTCGACTGGGTGCCCTGATGTAATTTTTTGATTCGCTAGCACGTGATTTTGCAATTAAAAAATGTTAATACAATTTATTCGTACTTCAGTAAAAAAAACTCCTTGTGGTTTTTGATCTGAAAAGTTGAAATCAGTTATTCATTAATCAACTCAAGTGAAACCTGAGAAAAAAAAATTATTTTTTCATTTGTATTTCTATAGCAAAAAAATTTTTATTGGAAGGAAAATATGTGATTCATGACTGAGTACCTGATGGTCTTTCCCGTGGTCAATCCAGGGTACAAATAATTTAGCAAGAAGCAGGGCTCTAACGAAGCAAGTGAAACGGCTCAACGGTCAATCCGGCAGCGAAGCGATAAATGCCTAACCTTATGCGATGCCAAGGGCGACCTGATACTCGAATCTAGATGGGAACCTGAATAAAGGACCGATCACGCGTGTAACGCGCAGATTATTAATCGCAGAATAATTTAGCGGAGCTTTCTCGGCTTGTGCTTCCCTCTTTGTTGGTTGCACGGTGCAAACTCAGACTTTGTCTGCCACCGCCACCACCTATCCCTTATTTCGTGTGACGAGCCGAGTTATTGGCTTCGCAGATTTGCGCTAATGTGTCTTCCGATAGTTCATAACGCGGCTGTTCGCGGTTCAGGGAGCCGTGAACTCGTAAACCTCCGTCGACGTCTTATTGTGTGCGATGCTTCTGCGTTAGGCAAGCTATCGTTTTTGAATTATATCGTTGTATCTTTGTTTGCGCTCAAGATGCTCGCGCAAGGTGTAAGATTAATTGAAATCAAGTACAATGTTGCTCCGTTGTGCACCAAGTTAGGCGTGTAGATTCAATGAGAATTCAATATAACGATAAAATTATAAAACGGTTGAAATAAAATTAATTTTCATAGACAATTTTCCTTGCTACAATTCTGAAAATTAGAAAAAAAATGGATTTTTACTTTTTCAAACAATTGAACACTAATTAATTGATTATTTTTCATATAATGAATAAAAATTAAATTTGTAATAATATTTAAAAAATTTTATTTCCAAAATTATCATACTCACCACCATCATGTCTGCTTTCTCAGATTGTGATAATTTATAACTCTAATCCCCAGCATGTTTTCAAAATATTTCGGAAATAAAAATAAGTTTCTCTGTC
>JAAMPD010003126.1:0-11255 GCA_025266255.1 Trissolcus basalis
CCATTTGCCATGATTAAAGGAACATTAAGGGTGTCCACGGCAGATTGCATTAGCGGACCAAAGTCTTCTCTGCGTAGTTTCGAGTTTTTTGATTTTTGCTGAAGACGCCAATCATGTATTTTTTTGGTCCAGGCAGCTTTCAGTGGTCGAAAGAAAGCCACGTCTAACGGCTGTATAAGGTGTGTTGCATTGGGAAACAGAGCGATGAGTTCAATATTATTTTCAATACAAAAATGTACTGTTGGATGAGTAACATGCGATGAGTGACCATCAACGAATAGAACCACTGGTTCTTTTTTGTCAATTTCTTTTTTTGTCAACCATGGCTCGAAAACCAAGGTCATATATTCAAAAAATGTCTCGGCAGTCACCCAGCCGTTGTCGCTTCTCCCAATACTCCAATCTTTTGGAACACTTCGCGTGATGCTCTCCGGAATTCTCACATAAGGAAATACTATCATTGGTGGCGGTAACATACCAATTGCGTTAGTCGAGAAGAGTACAGTAAGGCATTCTTTTTCATCGTTTGTTACAAAGTTATACATGGCTTTTTCGCCTTTTTTAACGTACACTTTATTTCCATCTGGACACAAACGAAATGCCGCCTCGTCAAAATTAAAAATCCGGGAGCCGTCAATATTTATCAAATTTTTGTTCGTTAAATATTGCCCGACATTTTCGAACCATTTCAAAAGTTTCTCCTTGGTCACGGAAGATCTACACAGGGTCAAATTTTCCGCAACCCGTGGAGCAACATCGGGATGACGATTTGAAAAAGCTTTGAACCAACTACGTCCTGGAATTCCATTTGTAAAAGTAGTTTTCCTCTGAAGATTCTTCACAAGCATACCAACGCTGGCGATTATTTGCACCTTAGTGACCGGAAAGCCTCGGTCACTGCAATAGTGCATCCATCGAACGAGCTCCTGTTCTTCCTCAGGTGTTAATACAGTGCCAGGACCAACTTTTTTTCCAATCGGACGTTTACCATTGTTTTTTACAATAAAGTCGTTTTTGGGATGCCACTGCTTTTACTAACAGAGCTTACAGATCTTCCTAAGCAAACAGCTTCCAAAGCCTCATCAAGATCACCATCCGTCTATTTTTTTCTAATATTGCCCATAGTTCTGCGAAATATTATACATTACTTAATTATAACTTACATTATATATTTTTATTTTCATTTTATTTTATAATTTTTTAACTTAATTTATGAAAAATTGTTTACAAATAATTTTTTTTAATTTTAATTTATTTGATTAATTTTTTATTCAAATTTCATTTTAAACAAATATCAATAATTAATTTCAATTTTTTACAACGTCTTTATGTTGATCCTTAAAAGGTGCAGTTAGAGCGATTTTCTTCGCGCTTGTATTTGTGAGCACTAATTTGAGAGGTTAGGTTGACTTGTAATAACAATACGACAGAACATGAGGCTTTAAGCGATAATTTATAGCAAACAATGACGCAAACAAAAGCAAAATAAAAATTTTACATAATACTCGACTCGATTTACAATGAAATTTGCTTTTTAATAATAAACTTATCATTATTTGCAAACAGTCACTAATAGCAACATGCCCATTTTAATGCACCAATTAAGAAATCACCATCAAATTCATATAAAAAATTCATTTTAAAAGATTCATTTGATACAAATCAATTCATTGATTTTGATTCAACTTACTTGATTAATCTCGTGATGTTCCAGCAATTCTACTTTACACCGAACGGACGGACGATTGCATCAGCTTTTGCGCTGTCTTATAAGTAAGCGGCCATATTTTTAGTGTTCAGTCAAAACGCAGGAAACTGCGATTATCCAAAAATTTTGAAATTATCAATTAATAATAATGGTTGACTGAAAATATATCTAACATTTAACTGATAAATACTATTATTTACTGAATTTTTTTCGTATTTCATTCTAATAAGTTAGTCACATATTTATTAAAAGCAATCAGAGATGGTCCTTAATCGGGACATGGTCACAAATAGGGTATTTTACCTTACATACTGAATAAATATAAGAATTAACTAATTTATTTTTCAGATTTATTATGCTAAAAAGTATGATCCACTTAAATTATATCAATATTTTTGACTACGAAATTCTCGTAAATTATTTGTATAATAGTCGAGCTACATATTCTCGTTGCACCCGTTAAAATACTTTTCCCAGTAAGTTTGAAAAAATGCAACTTTTTTATCAGTTTGAGGGAAAAATAATTTCGGTTAACGTAGTTTTCGTTTTTTTAGGTCAATCGAATTGTGGAGAATAAATTTTAGTGGAGTAAATCAAATCAAGAATATATCCAATATCTGCAGCCTAAATTTGAAACCATTAAATGTATGTTCTTGTTGAATAATAATAATCAAAATCATTTTTGAGTGAATTTTTGTGTTCAATTTTATTGGATCACTCGTGTACAAATTTACACATGGACAGTATGTAGTATATATGAATATTATAAATATCGTAAACAATATTTTTAATGAAATTTATTTTTTAATTAACTTGACTATGGAATAATTAGTATCTTAGTTAGTTTTTAAACCTGAAAAAAGAGAAAATAAATAAAATATCTTAAGAATCTGAAATTACGGAGTTTGACGCATGTTTACAGAGCAGTTGTTGAAATTATATACGATGTGCGATTCTGGCTTCGTCGGTTTTGGTTTTTCTTGATTGTGCGTCCACAAAACTGGCATTGCTGGAAGTTGTGGTGTCACGTAAGGTCTACTAGAGGTCCCTGGGAGTTCCACGGGCGCAATTTCATCGCACATTGACGAGGAGGATGGGACGAGTGATTTTGTGATTTTTTTGGTCATATTGACTTTATTGTGAAGTGATTCTTCGACGTATCCTATTAAATGTAAAAAATATGAGTTTTATGTCATGTATGTAACAGATATATAAAACTGTGATATATAAAAAAAGGTATTACAATTTTACATGTAATACTTTCAGCAACGGAACTTAAACGCGAATTTCCAAATCGCTTGAGTTCGAGCGTATTTGCTCCTCTATTGGCCATCATCGTTGCAGCTGATCTCCGGTAGCTATGACCGGTGTATAGCGTAGGTTTGTCCAACTTGAGGAATGTCGCTATCATGCTAGGCATCTTCGAAAACTTATTTTTTCCAATAACTTGCACAGTACATTTACCCTTTTAGTAATTCAAAAAGAATCGGTCTGTGGTATCTTTTGGCGGTCTTAATTGCATGTACCGTGTAATGTAATTACAATGCGGCCGAGTGACAGTAAAATGTTTTGGCTGTTTTGTTTTTGTTGTTGGAATATAAATAAGATATATCGTTCCCTCTTGTTCAACATCGTTAATTTTGAGATGAACCAGTTCGCACAATCGGAGGGCTCCAAAAATACCAAAAATTGTTTCAACCTGTAAATAATTTGTTTGTTGACAAACGAATGTTCAAATAAACGTTGGAATTAAATTTTGTTCAGTCTAAAACTTTAAAATATTTATTTAATCTTATAGAATCCCTCACGAACAAAATTATACTTGAAATTATATTTTACGTTTTTTTATGTTGATTTTTCTAAATTCGATATCACCTTTATGACCAAGTAGATTTCATCAGGAGCATTTAAAAGAAATTCTTTTATTTGATCAGGAGTCGAAACTCTATATTTTTGAGGTTGGTATCCCTTATTTTTTGATTTTATGAAAGATTTTACGTTGGGATAGTTGCCGATGTCTACGTCTTCATAACATTTCAGGGTCGACTTCAGCATAGACCACGTAGCCCAGAAAGTAGGCGGAGAAACTTTTATTGACTTATCTTTCATATACGCAAGAATCATGGCTTCTGAACTTGAATTATGCTTGTGAAATTTTTGCCAGTTCTTGAATTCGTTGTAGCATCAGTTGTACTGCATTTTTAAGCCTTTGGAATCAGATTATTTCTGGCCTCAATCACCATTTTTTATCTGCTATGGCAAATTTTCTTCGTCCGAAGAAATATCCATCACAGTGTCACACATTTTGCAACGAAAAAAAGTTGACGTTTTACGTTGTGCTATTTGACAGACGAAAGTGATTTTGGTTTGTTTGTTTCCATAACAACCATTAAGGTCTATTCGGACGCGAAGTGAAAAAATGCATGCGAAGTACGTCGCCTAGAGAGCGAAGTTTGATTTCCTAGGGAGTAAAGTTGTCACTTCGCAATTCAATTTCAAATGAATAATTTCACGTTCGGTTCACTGGCACGAGAAAGGCTATTTAGCATGCGGTGTGACAAAATAGTATATTTGTTACCTAGGGAGTTCGCTCAAGGACAAAATTTCACGTCATTCTTCTATGGTTAACATTATATTTTTTGTACCCAGTGGGCGTGAAGAGATTATTTAAATATCAAATTTTCAAATTCCTTTATAAAAACTCAGATTTTAATTTCGCAATAGTCGCCAGGTGCACTTGCGCCACGTCTCGATTTGCCATTTGCTGATCGAGACTCCTCGAATATCTTTAGCTTGGTGTCCCAAAAATGATGACTTTGCGACACGTGACCCCGCGAAGGCATTGCACACGGTACCAATTAACGTAATCAGGAGGGGCAATCACAGGTGATGATTGTCCTGCGGTCTCCAAGTGAGACCAGAGTCTTCCGAACTTCCGAATTAGCTAGTCAAATCTGAAGGTCCCTTCCTGCATTATTGTCACAAACCTTTTATCGAATTGAGTCACTTAATTTATTTTCCCAGTTACGGGACTTAGAATTTTGATTTGAGGTCAGAACAGCCTCAGGTAAAATTCTGGCGACAAGGATGGGATGCGACGAGGAATCCCCGGTAATTCAATTAAAGTTAAATAAAAGTTTTTCAAAAAAATATTTAACGAACTAAAGAACCAAACCCAAAGACCAACTAGCTATTGAAGGTCAAATCCAGGCGACAACGAGGGTCTAAAAAAGAGGTAATCACGACACTCAGAGTCCAGACCGAGTGGCGTATCGGTTTTCATAGTACGTATTCGCTAACAACGCGATAGATGATTTAGAAAATCATTTAGATATAATAATTCAAATGATGGACGAACAAATGGGGAACTGTGATCCACCTGTATACGACAACCTAAACCATATACAAGAACGAATCGCAAACATTAACAGAGAACACAAACAAAACCCGCGAAATGAAAGAAGACGCGTTTCTGTTTTAAGATTAGAAGATAACGAACATCAAAATGTACGCGAAAATAGAAACCAGCGCGGTACATTACAAGCTCTGCGCGCGTTCAACATGATACCGATTTTCGACGGATGATCGGCCGTCAGCAACATGTCGCGTCGCATTTGTCACCAACTGAAGAAGAAAATCTTTTCATTCTATTACTCGGCAGATTAACCGGAGTAGCGTTAGAATATTACTATAGAAAATCTCATGACTATCAAAACATAGACGATTTAATAGAAGACTTTGAATCCAGATTTATGGATAATGAAAATATTGCAACATTGCTCGGAAATATTATAGACGAAACAATGATAAACAGTGACTCAGTTTCATATTTTGTCAATAGAATTGAATCGGCCGTAAACAGAATAAAATGCCTCATTGATAATAATACGTATTATACGGAGGGCGTATTAGCCCCAAGGAGTAGCCGCGTTAGATGACTTAGTCGATTCGACTGCATTAGAACATTCTCACAATTCATTACCCAGACAATCACTACTTTCAGAATTAATTGAAAGTCAATTCATATTGAATTTAATAATAAATCCGAAATAAATCCATTCGGATTGATAAACAAACCCGCGTTTCCGCCACATTCCTTTCACCTCAATATTCAAATTAAATTGTTTTACACTTCATTTTTAATTCATATTGGCTAGTTTGAATTCATATCGTTGTCAGAAATAATTCTCATGGACTTCATATGGATTTCACTTTTAGTTCAGAAAACTTCAATTTCACTTTCTATTTGAATCGTGAACGCTTCAGATTTTGTTTTCAAATAATATACAATTCAAGGTTACTTTTCATTTTATCGAAAAAACGTTCACATAAAATTCAATTTTAATGCAGAACAACTTAATAATAATTTTTTTTCGTATTAAAATCACTTTTTATGAATTGCTTTTTTAATTAATAAAAACTCGTTTTCCATTTTATATTTAAATTGAAAAAGCTCAAGAATATACTTCATTTCAAATTGAAAATAAATAATTTTTAACAGGTAATTTCAATTAAAATAAGTCATTCAATGTATGGAATTTTTATGGAATAAAAAGTATACATCTATCAATCTTCGTTTAACTCCAAAAGTATTCTATGAAATCACTTTTTCGACCGGTATCTTACAGGTTATAAAATTTTGTTCTATTAGAACTTCAAACCTCAGATAACATTTTAAAATAAACTATTTTTTGGCCTCTCTAAAGTAAAAAAAAGTAAGATTTTCAAAATTTTTTCATAGATTCAGTATTGTTATTCAGTAATTAAAGTTACCTTCAAGTGTTTCAGATTCACATAGGATAAAATAATACATGAATGAACAAATCTCTTTTTTGGAAACTGGAAAAAAAATTTGAAGCTCGCTAGATTCATTTGTGAAAAAGGGTTGTTTTGATAATTCACTGACTGAACTTTTTTTAGATCGAATATAATTACGATCAAGTTTTTTACGAAACAAAAAGTTTTACTTTTCAGCACTTTTGATTAGAAGTGAAAGTTTCTGATCATTTTCGTTATGATAAAATATAAACGTTGATGTTTCAATGGAAACATTAATAAATATGAAAATATTTGTGTGGCTTGCAGGCAAAATCGGTTAACTTCGTTTATCCTACTTTCACAAAGGTACAATATAAGATAACATACAATAAATAGTTTTACAAAAAATCATTATCTCGTTGCGAAGCTCAAAAATTATTCAATACAATGTATAAACGTTATACTATTTCGTATTCAAGTTAACGTTACAGTAAATTTTAATGCCTAATCATCATTCGATGTCTTATTTTCATGACATACAATACAATATTTGCCTTTCTTTCATTAGAATTTCACTTCGATGGTTTTAGAGTTAGCTGTAAACGAATGAACATAATTACTGCATTTGAATGTGAAAAATTACTGTTATTATTGTTTATCGTATTACTTAAGCTTAACAGTTGACAACTCATTACAATAAATTAAATCATGTGCGATGAATTGAGTCACATAAGTGTCTCTATTGTCTCACAATGTCAGTCCCCGTCCACGCCTAGAGGAGTTTTTGCCATTTGCAAGCCATCTGATTTGTCCAGAACATGGGTTGAACGTATATCCTCAAATTCGAAAAAATTCAGTCAATCATTAAAATTATAACAAATTTTCCCCGAAAGAAAAAAGTAATGACATGAAATGGTCGTCAAATTAGAAAATAATAAAATATTCTAAAACATTGTCTGTATACAGCTCGAAAATTGAATAATAATTCTGAAGAACATTTAACAAACTTTATCTATAGAGGTACCAATAATATATAGCATTGTAATCATAATGTGTCAACTCTTGTCTGAAATGAGCCTCTTAGTATTACAATTTGTCGTTGTCGTTTATTGAATGATCATCATCAATCATCGTCAGGATATAGGTTTTCAACTAGAACATCAGCTTGGATACTTTGTCAGCGTTTCACAGAAACAAATGAATCGCCTGATCGTGGTATAGGTTCTTGAATTTTATCTCTGTAATTTGCTTTATACAGCTCAGCAACTCTTGTGGGCCCATCTAGTTGTCGTAGCTGCAGTCTAGGTTTAATTTACTGTCAAACATCATCGGCTTCAGAATATCGTTGTGATAGATTTTCTGCATTGTCGTCGGGTACACTTGCATAAACAATGAATTTTTACTCGAACTGTCTTTCAAATTGTCTGTGTACAGAACATTTTTTTTTGTTTTGATGTTCTTCTTTTTTTCGTCCATTATAAATATCAGAAACATCTTCTGAAAATAAAAATTGGAAAATTAGATACGAATATTTTGTAATATTGTTGATATTTAAAACAATCGGATCAGATGTGAGCTCACTTCTTTATATTTTTCTTTAATCAAAAAAACTTAAGCATAGAAATGTGGAAACGTTAGTTACACACTGTCAACCTACAAAATAATTGGAAATCTATATCATTAAAAACAACTAACAAGAACAACGTGATTGCATACCTTTCTAATGATGCAGTAAAGGAACAAGTACAAATTTTTTATATTGTTGGCAGGGCAAAGTCAATTGTTGTTCAGTAGTGAGAGAAAATTGTAGCATTTTTCTTCTAACTGCGGATGATTTGCAAGTAAAAGGTACACCTAAGTCTCTGTCATTAGCTATACAAATTCCAAGATATTTCGAATCGCAAAGTTCATGCAAAAAAGACTCAGTTTTACTATATCTTCGACACGTCAACAAAGATTTCTGAGCTGAATGCGTGATTTCTGTAACTGCAACAATCGAGTTGTCTGTCAACATGACAACTCTGTTTTTAAAAGTTGTACTGATCGTAAAATTATCAAAAAGAATCAAATCATTCTTTGTAGATCGCCTGTCGGATTCATTTGATTCAGTCTCTTTCATGTGGTGAATGTATGGGATGAATTTGAATTCTTACATCAGCCTGTTGGAAAGTTGTTGCAAACAGGTGTCATTCGGATTGACTCTACGCTTTACTTGTTGCATCGCATTCTCAAAAATGAACGCGCTGAATTCATCGAGTGTGTCATGCTCCCTGACGTCTGCGGCAAGGTGTATCAAATTGTGAACATTGTATGTTAAATTATAGCTTCCGTAAAATGAGGCATAATTGGTCACAAAAAATACCAACAACTCATCTGAACATGAATACTCGTCGTCAGCGAAGTCGTATAGATTGTCTAAAAAGTCATAAAAATTACTAACAGTGGAAGAGTCTTCACTGGAACTTTCATCATACAAAACGTCTTCCTAGAACGAAAATCAATTTTCTTATATATTATAGTACAGTTAGTATAAAAATTTTGATGAAGTATTCTGAGTTTAATTACTGGTTGTCTTATACTCATGTCCTCAAATTGACTTTCCGCTGATATGTTTTGTTTTTCTTTTTTTTTATAATTTGCGTCTTGAGATGCTTTGTCTTGTTTTGGTCTTTTCACATCTTCTTCGTCACTTGAAGAACTAGACAAAAATTTTTATTGAAAACTTTCATATTCTTCCAATATTTTTTACTTTCCAAGTGAACATAATGTCTTTGTCTCCTGTTACTCAACTCATCCAATTCTTGCGGCATTGTGCAGATCAAAACCTAAAAATTGCCTTTGAATTATCAAGTACAAAAAGTATTAAAAATTCATTCAAAATTAGAATTTCAAACACTACGACACAAGCAAGAATCGGTAAAGTATCAACTATTATAAATATAATCGAATCATACATTATTTTAAACTCATTTTAGTTTCCTAATGCTCGTGCATATACCCTTAACATACTTTGATTGAAACTTATAACAATTATGGATTTAAACATGAAAAGGGTTGGATGACGGTTACTTTGTTTGTTGTTTTGAATGTATTTTACAAATCAAATTTGGTATAAGTCGAAGTTTCATTCATTATTATAAATGTATTAATCATGAAAATTAGTAGTGAAAAGAATGTTTTTTATACAATATGTAGTTTTATATAAACAATACAATATGTTTTTCATAAAAAAATGTTGTGAAAGAATTGTTTCTGCATTATTTTAAGATCTGAAATACAATCCTGTAATTTGTTTGATTATGTCACTCTTTTGTTCGACTTTATTATGAAAGAAAAAAGTATTACCTTTTATTGTGCATTTGCTACATCCATAGTGTCCGTTGAAGTACTTGATATTTTTGACGTAGGCCAGTGCAGGAGCATCACAGATTATCAAACGAACTTTAACAGTAACGTTTTTATTGTTTAATGACATCTCCTCTTGTTCCAATTGTTTTAATTCGTTGACAAGTTTGCGGAGAAATTGACTGCAGTCCGCTGGTTTCCCGTTTCCATAAAATGCTCCAATTAAAAATGTTTTTGATTTAACAGGATATTCTATCATACCTTGTATAGTACAGAAGCTTTTCCGGGAACTATTCCATAAAGGAAGTCCATCGATGTGCAGATCCTTGTTCATACGATTTGTTTCAATGCCATAGTCTCTAACAAATTTTTCGATTCTGTATTTCACCCCTAAGTGAACGTATTTTCCGTTATCGAAAACATCTATTAGTTGGAAACAGTTCTTTGGCGTTTTTATCAATGTTCTTGGATCTTTTGGAAGTTCGCTCTGGTGTCCATGTGTTCTCAAGATAATGAGCAAGGCTGCCAAAGCGATCATTGATATATTGAACGTAATTTTTCATATCGCTAAAGCTCCTTTCAAAAGAGACTGTAATAAAAAACACAAATGAAGTTGAAAAAAATAATCTACTAATTTTCAATACATATCTGTACTCAACGAGCTTATGAAGTTTTTCAACTAAAATAATATCACCTTTGAATTTTCTTCGGAATCAGCATTTTCTTCTACATTCTCATCTTCTTATTCATCTGAAGTCATGTAAGCATCACTAGTTTTATCTTCTGGACTAGATATTAAGTCGAAAATTGCTTCGTGATCTGAATCGCTAATTCCGTTTTCTTCATAAGACTCCGAAAGTTCATCAAATTTACCAACTTTTTTTTGGCCTAAGTTTCCAATAATGCACTCCGCGCAAGAGCATTCACTCGATTTGTCAGACAAATCACATTAACATCTTTACTTTCGGTGTCGATCGGATTTTCCTTTATGGGAAGATTATCTTCTTGTATGCAATAAGTATTGGCATTTTCATCCTTCACTTTCTTTTTGTCCAAAGAAAGTCTTTGTTCGCCCTCAGAAGAAGTGGAGTCATAGTCACCATCAGTTTTCTCGAGAAATTTTTTCACGGCTAACTTAACGTTGTGCCTTTTTTGTCGGTCAGACAAAAGATGGAAATCTTCCGGCATTTCGTTGAATTACTACCTAAAATAAAGTCTTATGAGTAAATTCGACTTTGCGAGCGCGACTCATGAAAATGAATTAAATGTGGTTATTGCAGATTCTCTACAGATTTTAAATACATACGTCTGAAGGAAGAATTTTTTTTCTTTTAAGAAAAAATAAAATGCTTATGAAAAACACATATAAAGAATCTAATCCGAGAAACTGATATTGCGAGATATACATAAAGACATATTTCAACTGTACTAACAACAATATACA
>JAAMPD010003127.1:0-11246 GCA_025266255.1 Trissolcus basalis
TTACTACTTAATTGATGAGCATCATTATTAGTTACGATAAAATCGGTTTATATGACTCGACTTAGAATTTGTACTTGACCAAAGTCAATTTTTATATCACAGCATTATATGTTTTGATGTTTAAGAAATTTTTTTTTCATACTCGGCCATACTTTTCAGTTTTACTGAATTTATTGGGTTTATATTTTTCTAATAAATTCCATTTATATATATATAAATTTATCAAATATAAAATAGAATATATTTTGGCGGATATATTTTCATCTGTGAAGGCAATGAGAATCGAAGAAAAATTTGAAAAATTTATTCATTTGCATAAAATATTCCTCAACAGCAAAATTTAGATAATATACATATATTATACAGACGATATGTGCATATATTTCTATTAATTTTCTATTATATTAACTTTTATAACTTTGGGTTTTATAACTTTAGGTCAAAAAACCTAAATTTTCATTTAGGTTTTCCAGTTCAAAAATAGACTGTCTCACCGGTGGTTGGAAGAATCAAGAAAACAAAAATAGAAGTCATCAGCTCTTATTATAGTAATAACGTCGTTTGATATACTTCTGAGAGGAGGGCAAAAGACATAATAATTTTAGTTATACATTTGACATCAAAATTTGTGGATTTCTCGTCCGTGACATTTGACAGGATCGCGAAATGAACGGCGATGGCAGAGTCTCAGTGCGCAATGATCGATTGAGTGGCATTTATGCAATCATTCGGTCGTAAAAGTCGACTGATGATCTTTTCGTGATCAGGATGATATACTATCGTTACGTTGTTATTATGTATCTCGTGGGCGAAATCGATCGTCTTGGGCACGGCCGCATGCGTGATTTGTCTTTGTCAGTGTCGATCGAATTCCGACATCAGTCTCGCAGCGGCACAATGCTACAAGGTGTACGTCCGCGGGTTATCCAGAGCCGCCCTTGCGAATGTTATACGCGCGGCTAACCACTCCCTGCGTCGCTCGCCTATCATAAATATCTTGGCTTCACTTTGCCGTGGCCTGTTTGAATCTCGTAAATTTACAACAACAATAATAATCCGCGCTCGTGAAAACGTCACTTTTAGTCATCAAGCGAGCCCGAATGACCGCGTCTTGCCGCGCAAAAATACACCCGCCTAACTCAGCGCCAGGCCTGTTTCATAAATTAAGTCATCATACCCCGGACCAACGGAAAGCCTCGTGATTGACGGCCAAGCGGTCGTTTTTTTTTGCGCGACTATGTTTGCCGAGCTGATTTATCGCGTCCCCCGCGATTATGTACTTTTTCGCGTCGCTTTTTCTGGGTCAACTTTTGTTATCAATTTTTTTTTCTCCCCCACGTTCAATATTTTTCTTGTCTTTTTCTTATTTTATTTTGGCAATTCGATTAACGTCAATGGGGACCATTCATTGCGGTTGCATGCGATAGTGAATGCCGCATTTTTGCACCCATCAATGAAGCGTATTCATTCGCACTGATGAAAAAGTTTTCGAACCTGCAACAGAAAAAAAAAGTGACGTTTTTCAGCTGCGCGAGAGATCTGCAATGACCACTTTGCATTTCACCTTCGTCGTTTTTTTTTTTAATCTTTCTCTTTCTTTTTTTTTTTTATTCATTCTCGTTTTAAATGGTTCGAATGAATTACAGTAGAGTATGTAACGACGTCGAAGTAAAAATAAACGTCACGCGGTATGCACGCGGAATGACCGTGGCTGTCATTTTTGAGTGCCTTCCGCGCTTGTTAACGGAATGACGATCGGTGCGTAGGTTGGATTTCATTTCACGAGCGTGCGATAAATAACGATCTGTCAAAACAGGACTACTGGCCAGTTCAGCACGTTGTCCCCGACAAGGGTGGTATTTCTCGCGGCTACAACAAAAAGACAAGAATTAGTCATTAGCCGCAAACAAATCAAAACATTTGCCACCGGAGTGTTTATTATTTCCGATCCCCGGCCATTAATACAACAAGTGCCTCTCTCCCACCGGTAGTCGTTCGTTCCGCGAGGGCCTATAAATCTTTTTAATTGCCCGCTTTTTGATCACGAGGAGATTCGATTTTCGAAATTAATCAGAGTCATAATCGCTATAAAATAGACAATTACTTTTTTGTTCGCGGTCCCTATTGTGTAACGTTTTTTATGACAAGGGAATCGGGGGGAGGGAAAAAAATCGGTACCGTTGCTCGCGTTCCAGATCTAATTGTTTTGTAATCGACTCGTGGCGCGGAGAAGAAAAAAACAATCGTAAACAATACCAGAATCCGGCAGGCAAATGCTCCGCGGCACTGACACGAATACGATTGCGCATAAACATTTTTTGAAAAACTACAACCGATCGTAACTGTACGGGATAATTGGACAACTACATTAGTACTTTCTAAAGTAATTCGACGGACATTCGAGCTGATCGACGGCTCGTTTCCCGGATCGTTACATAAACAACGCCAATATCAACGTCGTTTCTAATTAACAATAACATAACTCATGATCATTAGTCAGACGAGAATGTGAACCGATCGATGAAAATCGTATCCGGTCATGACGGCTTTTTTCAGCCCATTTCATATTAACCTTTTGCAAAACTCAAATTAGTTTTTTACAACAGTTTTTGATTGATCGATAATCCTGTAATTATACGATATTCGATTCCATCTGAAATTAAACAAAAAATGCTAGATTATTTGTGGTATGAATTTCGTGTAGGTTTAATTTACTACTGTGCGAAAGCCAATGATTATAATAATAACTTTTAACGATTTTGAAAAATTGTGAAAAATATTATTAAAAAAATATTTGAACGTTTCAAATGTTTCAATTTAGATGAACATGAAGATCCGTCGGTGTGAAAAGGCGATTTTTATTAATGAAAAATATGTAATCATAGTAGAATTTTGCTAAAATTACACGAAATTGGAAAATGATGAAAAATTTAAAGTATCCTATATTTTTCTGAAAATGAGATCAACATCAAAATATTTTACAATCCGTCAAAGTTCCTCAGAGTGTAATTTTTTTTTTTTTTTTTTTCAAAATTTCAACCGTAATCAGGTACAAATCATGCAAAATTAGAATAAAAATAGAATATTTCTAAAAATTGTGTAAAAAAGACTATTGGAGTTTTGAATATTTTACAGAATGTGCCAATGAAAATATTTTTAAAACTTTTATGGCAATTTTATGACTGGCTTGAAATCAAAACTTTGGAATTTTTTCTACTAAAATTTTGATATTATGATCGATCCCTCGAAAATAATTATTCAAACGAAATATTGAAACCTATATTTGTTTCTCTAAGCTCGTTACAGTAATTGATTCCTAAAAATACATATCAAAATTTATTCCCTAAATTCAAAAAGTTTTCATCTCTATTTATATTTTGTCGGCATTGCAGGACATGTGCGAAATCAGTTATATTTGCTATTCCAATATCGTAACATATAAAAAAATTTTATCTTTTTTCTGTTAAACAAAATTGACCCGATTTGTGAAATTAATTCTGTGGCTGTAAGGAATAACCAAATAAGTGGTGTAGGATTTACATATACACTTAACTGATTTTTTCTCAGAGCCACAGAATTGATAAAATAATAATCACAACAACAACAGCAAAGTTTATTTGTTCAATGCGAATTGTAAAATCAGGATAAAAGTGACCCTTCGGGTAATTGTGTCATTTCATAACTTTTCTGAGTTTTGAAATTTATATATTTTCAAATCAATATTTGAACATATCCTTATTGATTAATTAATTAGAACAATTAATCAATCATTAGAAAAAATTTATGATTAGAAAATTTTCTAATATCAAATTTGAATCAATTAAGTTGGTAACTAACATTTTTAAATAAATTAAAACATTTCTAAATCTCAAAATTGTTAATTCAGATAAATAATATTTTTTTGTCGATAACTTTCATTTGTTATATTTTTTTATTGTTTAATTAATAGTTTCTACCAAATTGTTTATCTCACTTGTTTATTTAACGATAACACCTTGGGCCAACCACCTTGACTGACTTTGACTAATAACATTACAAACTTTTTTTCACCTCCTTTTGTTAAACAAACCTTGGAGAAATGAATTGATAAACTAATTATTGTAAATATGAATCGGGAATTTGGTCGGGTAGTGATAGCGCCTATCAATACCAAATTTTGTTTGTTGAATGCAAATTGTGGGATCGGTGTACCGTTAGTGGGAGTCTCATCAACGCTCTAATCAACGTCAAATCTGTGCGCACTGATTCCTCGTTTAATTCGCAGTCGTTGTGTACGGTGGGCGTACTGGCCAGGCCATTGCTGGTTACCTACTAGTCGTAGCGAGGATCGTGGTTACACAGGGCCGTTAATTAAGCAGTCCCGTGCATTATGGTGGCGCTGTTGGCCTAACTATATCTATTCGTCCCGCGTCCCTGCTCGTTCCTAGCTCCGATTGTCCGCGAGCCATGATTCGTCGATCAACCGGAAGCCAATCTATCGCCAGGATTTCCTGCGAATAGACGGCACCTGCTGCCATCGCATCGTTAAATAAAAACAACCCACGTTTCCGCACTGATTTCACATTTTTCGAGCCACGCTCGTGAACCGAATTAACACATGAAAAGCGCCCTTTCATGCAAATCGCTTTGAAGTATTTTAGCGGGTTATTTGTTACGGAATTCGCAAAATGATATTAACCAGAAAAAAAAGAAGAAAAATGGTAAAAAAACTCATATCGCCACATGCATACTAGAACATAATCCAGTTAAAACCGTATTAAAAAATAACGATTTTTATCAATTCAATTTTGAGGTTGGAAACATTTAAAAATTCGTTTTTGTTCATTCCTAAAAATGGAAAAGTTGATACTTTCATTTTGATTTGAAAATGTTCTAATTTTTAGTTCATTTTTATCTTTTATATCAGAAATAAAAGTTCGGTTTAGTTGAAAATTTTGGTCACACTTGAAAATTATCCAATTTTTTGTTCGATTTATTTCTTTTGTAACAAGAAATAGTTCCTTTTGGTTATGAATTTTGATTTGAATTTTGATTGTTTCTATACTGTAAATTAAAAATGAATAGCAATGATTCGATGATATTTACATTTATGATATCAATTATCGAATCATTTTGTAATTTATTGACAAGATACGATGACTTAGAGGTGAGTCATCCAATAATTAGGATCAGAGAATCCGTGACTCCTCCTTTGAATCAGAAGTCCATCCGAAACAAGATTTTTTAGTCATACGAAAAAGAGTCTTCAATTACTATCCTTGAGGAAACACTTTTTGTTTGAAAAAAAGCCATGTTCGTGAATTTTGACAAATCAGTTTGACAGTTCTTCAAATTTCAAACACAAAAAATGAATTCGTAATTGTATTGGTCAAATTATTGCAATTTTTATAACGGTTAAATCATTACAATTTGAATATTTGAACTAAAATTGTTCTCATAAAACAGTATTTTAAGATATTTTCACACAAACCTTCTTTTTTTAAATGCTACAATTTCACCATTTTTTCAACCTCCTAAACAATTGATTTTTCTCATTCTAACCAACATTAATATTAGTTTATTAATTTTTTATGCTCATTTGTCGAAACTTCATTTTTGTACACTGAGAAAAAAATATGTCAATTTTTGACTAACTCTCAAGCAATCTGTATCATAATGAAAAAAGGAAACATCAGGTAAAAACAACAAGATTTACAAGCAGATTTTGTTTGAAAAAAAAAACGAAATTTAAACTGTCAAAATAAAAATAAACTTTAGCCAAAACAAAAACAATTGAAAAGCTAAGGAAAATTGCCTAGTAACACGGAGATTTAAACTTACAAAAAAAAAACAATTTGTTTCTGCTTTTTTTAAATCATATTTACCTTTTTTCTAGTGTATAAATTATAATATTGGACAGAATTTTTTCTACAGTGTAAAAATTAAATTTCAAATGAACTAAATTGATTTGAGTAAGGTCACAGAGGTCAGGAACTTGGAAAAGTTGGTTTAATTGAATTCATCATGTGCAAATTTATGTGCTCAAAAGAGGCCGATAAGGGAAGTCACGCAAATTTATATTCCCAATTTGTGAAGTGGAAGAGTTTTGGAAGACGTATAAGTGGAGTAAGAGAGACTTAAGGATGCGATCGAACTTGTTTCATTATACAAGCACGTCTGGTGTTACAGCGTTGTGTCAGCCGGATTGAAGGGTCCTCGAGACAATTTCTAGCGTCTAGTTTCAAAAAATGTGTGCACACATAAATTAGTCCGCTGAGAGTCCGTCTGCGGAGCCGCGCCAGACTTATCAGCTCTTGACCTGGCGCTCGCATAAATTTCGATACCAGCCGGACACCTGTTATTCGAACCCCAGCAAAAGCCCGGAAGCCCAAATAAACATCCAACAAAATTTTTTCCAATCCCCCTCCTCCAATTGAAATACAAAATCACAAAACTAAAACTGTCCCATTTATACCCTCACGAACGAGAATATATTTTGAAAATATAAACAAAATATATGCTTTTCGTGTAGAAAATATATTCCGGCAATAAGTATAATTTTCAATTTATATTTTTTTATCAATTCCATTATATAAATTTATAAAATATAAAATAGAATATATTTTGGTGGATATATTTTTGTCTGTGAGGGTATACCCTTATGAAAAAATGATATACATTTGAAATATCTAACTATTTGCAGCTCAAAATATATTTTATATTTATTTTCACCGTATATTTTCAATTAAAATGTCTAAAAAATATATTTTTAATTATATTCTCGAATATAGAATAAATATATGTTCCACAGAATTTCCGTCATCAATTTTGAAAATATATGTTACATATATAACTTTTCGTCAAGAATATATTCACTATATTCTGACATATATTTTTGTGTACATGTTGGTATATATTTTTTTACTATGAGGGATAACTCTCGTTAAAAATAATGTCACACAACTCGACGTGAGATTTTATCGGCAGGCTCTATCGCAGCAATGTCTCCGATTTTGAAACACCGATTGACAATTAATGTCGCGTCCTGAAACCTTTCAGCGAGTTTTACCCGGCTGGCATTGTCGGTCTATGATTTATGCGCTCCTATTGCAGGCTCGCACGCAAGCTACAACGCGCAGCCACAGAGGCGAAAGTGAAAGAATGTTTGCTCTCATAAGAAGTGTACGTGTTCGGGCATTTTTGTCCCGGTCATTGTTGGCTGATTTATAGCGCCTTATGTAATGATTAGCGTGGCATTAAAATTGTACGAGCCGCGATGATTACAGTGGGATTTCGGTCGGGCGCTGTCTGTCGCGCGTTCGCCAATGACTGAATGAACGCGACCATACTAATTGGATGGCGTAATTAGTGGGCACAAATCAAAAGTCTCGAGCACCCCTCTCCTCCTCCCCTAACCTTTTTTTACCCTCTCGCGCTTTATGCTTAAAATCATTGCGAAACAATAATGTCTCGTGCGAGGACTCATTAACCACCGCAATGTCAAAGGTCAAACAATTAGTCGCAGCGACTTCCAATTAGGTCTCGTTAATTAAAAGCAAAAATCGGCCTCCCCCCCCTCCTCGAAAAGCTCTGCACCTGAATCATCCACCTTTATGTTGATTTCTTTACTTCGCTGCGCACAAGACGTACTTTTGTGCGCGCTATTCCAGCTTTTTAATCAGCTAGTCTTTGGTCGCTTTCAAACACTGTTTCATGTGCCGACATTCAAGAACTGAGACCACCTATTTCGCTCTTTAATTAACATCTTATAAACCAACTCTCTTAATTTTTTTACCCCTCAATAATATTCGTCTAACGAATTTGTCGTATTGACTCGTATTGTGAGAGAACCTAAAAGTAGTTGGAACTGATTTTGTTTTCCCCATGAAGACAACAAAATAAAATTCATATTTGCTCTCATATATGCAACCATTTAAAGATATATGTCAACATATATAATTTAAAAATCAAAAAACATGTCCCAAAATTCATTCATAAATTTTATAAATCAATTTATAATTTTGCCATAAAGATATCAAAAAACGAAATTTATATCTGCTCTCATATATGCAACCATTTAAAGATATATGTCAACATATATAATTTAAAAATCAAAAAACATGTCTTAAAATTCATTCATAATTTTTATAAACCAATTTACAATTTTTCCACAAAGATATCAAAAAACGAAATTTATATTTGCTCTTTGCATCCATACATTTTTTTACATGTGTCAATATACACAATATTCAAATTAAAAAAAAATATCTCCAAATTTATTTATAATTTATATAAATTAATTTACGACTTTTCATTCATAATTTTAATATATATAAAGTCAACATTGATATTAATTATGAAAAATGTTTTCAGGTACGTCTACATTTTGGAAATATGTCAACCGGAACATCTCGTCCTGACCCTCCGTAGCCGCTAGACGAATCATTTATTAAAAACCCACACCGTTTGAAGTTGGTGGATAGACATAAGTCAGAATTCGACATCACAGGAGATCGGGGTAAATTATGGGCCAGACGTTTTCTATGACACAAGAAATGTTTCGGGTCCTAGGCCACCTGGTACCGCGGGCCTTTGGAACCCCGGATGAAGCCATCAATAATCTGCGGCCGGCGAATGTGGCGCATCTGGGTGAGAGGCGGCGCGTGTACTCATCTACATCTTCCCAGGCCTTTTGCGGTAACGTAAAAATTACGCAACAGTGCGCGGGTACCTTTTACAAGCAAAGCGAAGGTCCTTGAAAAGAGAAAAATAAAAAATAAAAAAAAAAAAAGAAGAAGAAATAGCTTTGCGAATGAAAGAAAAAAATGCGCGAATTATTGTGTGCCACTTTATTGCGACTTTGTTCACGGAGCGCAATTCGATTGACGCGTCATTCATAAATCTCAATCCCCGTGATAAAAGTTGCGCCAAAGAGATGCCGTGGGATGCAAAAAAAATCCGCGGGATTTGAATCTAGAGGTTGTTCTAAATATTAGCGACGAAAATTTTCGCCGGCGTGGCGAAATTATCGCGAGCGATCGGTAAAACCGGCTGGAGGAGAAAAATGACGCGATATTGTCGAAAACAATAAACATGGCCTATCGTCGATCTCGCTTTTCACTTAGTCCCGCTAATTAGCTACGGCGCTATAAATCTCGGTGAATCACGCCAACGCGCCGCGGATGCAAAAGCGCAGATTTTGCGCCGCTGAGATAAAGGCCCCGAATCATCGATGCAACGAGCCGATAGGCGCGATCGCGCCGCTAATTGCATGCTAATTCGAAATGGTGATTTATATTATTTTGTCAATGAATAATCGGGCGGGCTTTGTGATTCATACTTGCGACAATCATAAATTAACCGCCGATCGTTTTTCACGTTACAAAACAATCCCGATTGACATTTCCATTCGATGTTTCGTATATACTACCCGGTGAAACTTTTTTTTTCTTTTTTTTCCATTCGGTTCTTTCATTTTTTTTTACCTCTCTGCCACGAACAAATTGTTCCCCTGCGCTCGCAGAGTCACAGGCTATTAAATTTATACCACAACTCTATTTGTTCAATCGCGCGGCAAACGCTAAATGGTTTTATCACGACTCGAACTCGGCTAAACTCGGGTGATCTTGGGATGATTGTAATCGTTAAATCATGCCCAACGAAATCGCTAACTTTGATGGATAATTAATATGATCATTTGATCCTTATCCCGCTCTGAGTCACGGAACGCGGCTATGAAATTATGAATAATATCTCTCTACGCCCGGTACATGTTTTTGTATATTAGTTGCTAATGTCAAACTATTGATTCATAACCAAGATAAACCGTTACGATTGATGCGGTTAATTTATTATAGAAAAATCGAGTCCGCTGGCAGTTTTCATTGACCGGTTGTAAACTCTAATAAATAATCAATTTCAGTTACGTTTTTTTCGTTTTTTTTTTTTTCAAGTGTCAGAGGTTATTTATAATTCAAGGTTTTGGTCATTAAACAGTGAATAGAGACGTGCCGCGAGTTTGGTTGAATATAAAATAAATGTTGCGGAGTGCTGTTCCGTGTATCAAAAACTTTCAATCCTATTGCGATATATATGGGCTGCAACTTTTCAATTATTGTTGTTGAAGTGAATGACATTACGAGCGCAACGTATTTTGTCCATAGTTTTTTTTTCGACCTATTGTTTTCCTTTCAGTTTGTTGCTTTTTTTGTTTTCATCAACACTTGTCCTCTGTTTTGGTTTTTTTTTGTTTACATTTTTTCTGTTTTTGTAACCACGCAGTTAAGATTTACATATATAATATAAACGTCAGGTATTATTGATAAATTAATAATTTATTCATACAGTTTTGTCACGCCATGTTTTAATCGGTGAAAAAAATGTTCTGCACAATCACCCCGGCACGGTTGTTTTATTGTTATTATTCGCCCTTTGAATTGCCTTAAAAGGTCAGTAAATTAACATTTTACATTCCCATGTTCTGACATTTCTTGTTCACAATTCAAAACATATATTATCATCGGCTGCATCGAAAAATGTGGAATTCGTTTTAAAAATCGTCATGACAATTTTGTGATGTTTATATTCAAACCAACGACGTACACGTTTTCCAATTGAACGAATGATGGTTAGACTGAACAAATATAAAGTAAATATTTTTCTGAAATTTGTAATATTATAAGGTCAAACAGGATGAAAGTGACACTTCGGGTAATTGTGTCATTTTATATAACTGTTTTTGAGTTTTTAAATTCATCTATTTATTTTTCCATTAATATTTATACATCTTGATTAATCGATTAATTTTAAAGTGAGTGAAAATTTGTAAAAGATAAAATTTGATCTGATCTTTTTTTCTGATATTAAACAATTTTTCATCAAACATTATCATTATGCGCATGATGCGCCTTTGTTTATATTAAAATATAGACAAAGGTGCATACTTTTCAATGAAAAATTGTTTAATATCAGAAAAAAAATCAAACTCGCTCGATTCGCAGAATTCTTATAAATAACGAAAAGAGAAGCAAAATAATTAACTTTACAGAATAAATAAAAAATAGAATAAAAAAAATTTAATGAATACAAGAAATTTCAATTAATACAATAACAAATAAACAGAATAAAAACATCAATAAAAAATGAAAAGTATAGCAGATTTTAATGTTTGACATCGTCTTGAATTTAGGCGTTTTTGTCGTCAAGCTAAACGCGAAAGAAGTACGCAAAAANAAAAAAAAAAAAAAAAAAAAATTTTTTTAAAAAAA
>JAAMPD010003128.1:0-11240 GCA_025266255.1 Trissolcus basalis
AAATGTCGGTATATATGCAACATATATGCAAACATTTATGGTTCGTTGTCATATATGCAGGCATATATGCGACATATATGTAACATAAATGGCTGCATTTATGTGACATATATGCGGCATATATGGCACATATATGTTGCATAAATGCTACATATATGTCGCATATATGTTACATATATGGCAACATATATAAATTTTTGCCTGGGTTGCTTATGACTTGTTAAAATCTGCCTGACTTGAATATCAAGTCTCTTTATACAAAAGATCTATATTTTATTCAGTCTTTTGAAAAAAATTGCAACAACACAAACTACTGATGACAAAATGAAAAAGCCATCCAGGATCTGACGAGATCTGTCAGACTCAATGATCAAGTCTTTTTGACGAGGATCAATTTATTTTTGCAAAACTGAAAAATCTAAGTACATATCAGAAATATATTCAAATTTTTTTTCAAGTTTTCGAAAAATCGAGGACTTGTTTATATAACTTATTCAAGCCGCGATCTGTCAGACTTGACAAGCAAGTCCCGCAGCGTAAGATCCACTTTTTTGCGTACTTACAAAAAATTGCATACTCGACTACAAAAACCGAGAAAAAAAAGCATGTCGCGAAACAACTGATGGCAAAATGTAGTTTCCGACTGACAAATAACCGAACGTTATTTAGAGGGGACGGAAAAACCGCACTTGATCGTCGCAACTTGGCTGTATAACTCTCTGTTAACTTCATGTTATTCCCTCTCTGGTGCCAACGGCTGCGCTACAAAATATGAAAGATCCATTTCGACGGTGTACCGCATGATGTGATATTACGTTTTGTGCACGTGTATTCATGCGATGCAGATTTTCATTTCAATCTCGCTGACAGTTTCTCTTTTTCACATCAATCTTGTTACCTGACCACGCACGACCGAACTGAAGTGGAGGAGGGGGAGGGCTGAGAAGGACGAAACCACGAGACCGGGACAGGCATGGGGTGGCGAAAAAAAAAGAGAACAGACACGAGAAGAAGCGGGGTTCCAAATAACAAAAACAAGGGGCAAAAAAAAGCTCGCGTGTGACATGGCGTACAAATCATTTTTGTATCTTTTAATCGATCGCGAGGTCCGATATAGTGGCCGATGGGAGTGGAACGCACACTCGGATGCATCGCGCGTGCTGATATAATGAAATAACACATTGATAAACACGACGGCGGATATATATTTATTTGCCGGTGTGCTGCGCTGTTCGAAGCCGGATTTGCATAATTTAACGTTACAAAAATGCGCGACGTGCCTCGAGATTATTATATCGTCGGTAGATGCAATTTGCCAAACGCTAATTGGATGACTTAAAATTTCAACCTCGTCGTCAGATATCACTGTCATGTTTATGTTCACGTTCGGGTCGCGCTCTCTTTTTCAAACACGCGTGATCTGGATTGTTGTTCACAATTTGCCAACTTTTCCAAACGCGTTTTTATCGCAATTTTTTTTACAGACTCTTCTGTTTTTCCAAAGTTCATTTTACATCACAATTTAAGAGTTGCTTATATTTATTTCATAATTGAAGACTTTTTTTTTTTTAATGAATAAAAGCGTGTTCTGAGACTTGCTTTGGAATGAGATCTTTTTTTTTTAAGTAAGACTTGATATGAAAAAATTAATTAGTAAGGAAGAAGACAAATTAATCGTGAAATTCAGAATTTTTGCAACCTTTAGCCTTGATATAAATTAATCATTCAGATCTAGAAATTGATTTTCATATTAACCCTACTCTGTTTTTGAGACTTGTTATTTTTAATTAAAGAATTGCTTTCTAAAATTGCGCCAGATCTGAATACTTTTTAGACTTGCTCATTAATCAGATGCCATAAAAATGAAATTATATATTTTTTTAATTAGGACTCGATTTGGATGAATCAGTCAGATCTGAGACTTGCTTTTAAGTTACGTGGAACTTTAATTACCTCACACAATACTCTTTATGAATTGTTTCGTATATTTCAGGTGTTTTTAAGACTTGCTAACAAATTTTCTCAAACATAAGACTTGTTTTCAAGTCAGATCTTGTAAAAACAAAATCAGATCTTTTTCTTCGAATTCAAAACTTCTTTCAGAAAAATTAGACAGATCTGGGACTTGCCTCAAATTAATTATTGAAATTGAAACAATTTACTTTTTCAGGATTTGCTTTTGGATCAGATCTCAATGAAACCGAAATCAGATCTTTTGTTTACAAATTTAAGACTTGCTCTCGAATAATTAATCAGATCCAAGACTTGTTTCAAAATTATAACCAAAATATTTTATCTCAGCAAGAGAATGTTATAATAAAAAATGTCTCACATAGAAGAAGATGTGAAGTTTTTTTTCAGTAAGTTTTTCATCTGCTTGCTTATCAAATTGAGCTTAGATTGGATTTTTGTTTAATTCCGTGTAACGGATGGCTCTTCGCAATATATTCGATAATCAACGATGGATAAAATAGCATACACCATTAGATGCAATTTTAATGACCGAATAATTAATAATTAATCATTATGATATTGATTTTGTATTCCAATTCATGCGCATGGACGGTTGAAAAAATAATAATGCAGAGTTAATTACTGGTAATTGCGAATTCATTGAACATCGAATAAACAATTTCTCCGGGGCAATAAGAACCGCCATTAGCATGTCCTCGTGCTCTGTCAGGATTATCATCGACGAATGAAATATTTACAAAATGTTTCAAAGCGCCGACGAATCAATTGTAATTATATTGTTCGAAGGTACGTCCGCGCGACGAGCGTGTAATGGCCGACGCGCAATCGCTTTTTGATTTGTTTATTTGCAATATTTAATATCGTCCCGATGTGCCCTCGAACTTGCTCCGCGCCCATTAACGTGCGTCACGAAACTTTTTCCTCTCTTGCTTCGGTTTCTTTTTTTAACTGTAAATGTAAAAATGAATTTACCCCCTCCCCCTCCCTCCCTCCCCGGCAACTTTCGCTTGTAATGCATTTATAATGATGAAAGATTCGTAACTTTTTCGATCGAGATTGAAATACAACTTTTGTTTCGCCTTTAAAACTTGATGAACAAGCTGCGATTGACGCCAGCTTTTCTTATAATTCATTACGGAACTATTTTATGAGTTTCAGCGGAACGAGAAAAAGTCCATTTTAAAACAGGCTGATAATAATAAACTAATGAGAGAAAAAAAAGCGAACATTCTACAACAAGCAAAAATATCAATTGATAAAATGGTTTGAATGAACATTTTTCATTAATTTTTTAAAAAGTTTTTCAAGTGAGGTTGATTGGAGATTCGAACATTCGACCTCGAAATTGTAGTTCAAATTCTCTCCATTCCTGAAGAAAAGTTAAGTAACAAAAATTTTTTAATTTATGACCGGCAATTGTGGATTAAAACTCTAAGAAATATTATCTGAGAAGTGATTATAAGATAAGTAGATACGATAAGTTGTTATAACAATTTTATTAAATACATTGTAACAATGTATTATGTTACAGGTCTTAACAAATTTTCGTATAGCGTTACGGTCATTGCATATGTCACGAATAATAACAAAAATAAAATACAGTTAACATTTTGCAGGCTGAATTTAAACTGAACTGTTCACAATAGATTTTAATTAACATGGGGTGCAAATTGACTACACCCGAGCGGTTGCCTTCGCAACCCGAGAGTAGAACTTCTCGCCCGAGGGAGCGAAAACAGCCAAAAGCTCGCTAAGCAGATACGAAATAGTATATTTGACAATTCGCTCTTGGACAAAATTTCGCGCCCACCTCCCATGGTTAACATAATATTTTTCGTACCATGTGAGCGTAAAGAGCGTTTTTGTGAAACGCCCTAGGGAGAGAAATCGCTACTTCGCGCCCGCTGGTACGAAAAATCACATCGCAACCTCGGGCGCATGCGCAAAAAACGCCTGTCATCGGTGCGAAATGTACCATTTTACTAAAAGAATTGTTACGTTTTATGCTTTCATTATTGCACATGTGCAAAGCATTAACAACGCTGATAAACATGCGCACAGCATCTCTACGCGCCACTGCGCATGCGTGCATAGGTGTAATAGGTGCTCATGCTCAAATATGTTCGTGTACACATGCTTCGTGACAAACCAGAACGAACAGTTTAATTCTGAATCCAATTTCAAAAATTTTCACAGTATGTCAATATTTGGTGAATAATTCTATTATTTTTCAACAGGATGGAACCACTCAGTCAGAAGAGAACCAGCGTGATGTTCAGACACCAAGATACTTCATACCAACCCAGAGGCTGATGGCCACTTCTTCGTTGGAGTCATTTGTGAGTAAAATGAATGTTATATGACATATTTGAGTAATTGTTTTGAGCAACATTTTTTTATTATTAAAATTATTGTTAGAAAATTTTTTATTTAATTTTTAATTTAATTCAAAATTATTATTTGAAATTAATATTTCGCAGTGTGAGCGTTTATCATTTCTACTTCGTATGCATATTTTTGTTTAAATAATTCAAAATATAACCAAAATTTACTATAACATTTTTATGACTATTCTACTTTTTTTATTATTATTATTATTATTCTTAAATTATGGGGAAAGCTTTATAGCATTATATATTTATATATATAACTATATGTGAATAATTTAAGTTAGAAATAAAATATTAAAGTGTGATATGTAGTCTTCCAAAACGGTCAGACATATACTTGTTTTTAATGGTTAATTTGATAATTCAATCGAATTTATAAGTAATTTTTGGACAAAAATAGGACTTATAAGTCAAGTTATTCGATTAAGAATTTTTAAAATTAATATTATTAACATATTATTTTTAAAAATGTTATATTATTATTAACATTTATCATAAGAACTTATAGTATAGAATAAATCATATACAGTATAATGTAAAAATTATTATAATTAATATAAGAAGATCACTGTGTTGAATGCACTGCTCGTTCCATCTTAATATTTTTCGTACATTTAAAATATTTGCATGATAATTTTACAACAGGTCTAGGGCTGTAACAGGGCATTTGCACAACGGTGTGCAGTCAATCGACTTGTCGATTGTCAGTAAGACGGGTTCCCGCGTGCATTTGCAGCAGCCTTCGTCTGTTTTTCACCGCGTAATTTTTTATCTTGAATTCTGAATTAGACCAGCACCTTCTTGCGGTATCTGTAGTTAATGCGAAACCCGGTTATGAAGACTTGATATAAATCTATATATACTTTTCCTATGTGCGCGCCAACAAATTCAATATCTTTTTGATTTTACTACTATAAACTTTCTTTAAATTTAAAATCAAATAAAGCTTTTTCAAATTTGACTGTACACAATCATTAATTTTATATACTGATCTTCCTATTTTTATTATATAATTTTTTTGCCGATTATTTTAAATATTAATTATTAAAGCTTTGTCATAAAAATGTTTCGAGTAAATTATTTCTATACAATCTATATGCATTTTGATATGCTTTCTTTAATTCTTATTGTTTGCGTTGCTCGGACCAATTATATATTTATTAACATTTTTGTGAGCAGCAGTTTATTAAATGTGACTTCATTGAATAATCTATAGATAATATGTTTCAATACAATATTCGCCATCTTTATTAAAAAATTATTTAAATAATTTTAAAATCATATGTAAACCATCAGTAACTTTCTTTAAACCTTATTTCAACTATGAATAAAAACAAATGCTGACAAATTTTACGGATCACTTCTCGACAATCATTCAACGAATTCGAAAAAATCGGACACCAACTACTACATCAATTTAATGACAATTTAATTAAAACGTCATTAAACCTAACCTCAACCTTGCTTAAACATTATTTGAACTTTTACTAAACCTCCTTAAAACTTAAATCAAATTTTATTTTAATTAATTTTATCATTGACTCTTCATACAATTTTTTAAATTTCTTTATCAAAACTTAATTAAACGTTAATCAAATTTTGTACTTTAGATAAAAACTCGATTTTTTTCATCATTGCGCAACTTTTTTGGAAACCGTCTTTAAACAAACAACTTTGTTTGAACCTCATTTCAACTATAAGCTAAAACAAATTGAAATAAAAAGATAAAAAGTCAATTTCTGATATAATTTTTTCCAAGTCATTCTGCGCCTCCTAGCAACTTAAACAATTTTAACTTTAATGAAAAATCGTTAATACCTTCAAATTTAATATACATATAAACTTAATTTGTTTCTGAACCATTTCTGAACCTTATTTAAACCTTCACGAAAAATTCTCATCTCTTTCATTTCTAATTATTCTAATTGTTAAATCATAAATGTTGAACCAAACTTTTTCAATTCATGTTGAGTTAATAACAAACTGGACTAAAAATAAACGATTAAATACTGACTTGCAGTTCTTTATTACAGTTCATGAGAATAACTAATCAATTTGTGTGCCTCGAGATGTTAAATTCGATGAAACTTAATTTCAAAAAGCAAGTCTCAGAACTGACAAGATCGTCGTTTTACAACAATCTCATGTCAGATCTAAGCGAAAACTAAAAAAAAATAAAGGAAACAGGTTGAAAATTGTGTTCGAGTTAATTTTATCGAGTAATTCCAAGCGAGTAAATCATTCTTAGCAGATTGTCCGATAAGCGTACACGCTGGTTTGCCTTCAAACAAATAATTTGGAGCGAAGCGAACAAACAAGTTCGCCGTAAAAAGGGCTCGTTAACTTCGATTTTAATTTCCATATCGCAAAACACACACGCGACCTAATCCTTGTACATCAGCGTTGAACAAAGAGCCCCCTTTCTTTTTCCTATTTTTTTTTTTTCTATGTATTTCTCATTGCATGTCCCATAATTAGCGTCGAGATTTGTTGATCCGCGAGTCCATTAGCGCGTGTATTTCAATCGTAAAAACATCATCCAGAAAAGCCTCCGACCGTGATAGATGCCGCGCGAAACAATGGCCGGCGCTGGCCGATGATTGGGTCGAAAATTTTCGGCCGCTGGCGTGCTCGCATGGCGCATAAATATCGCGCTAATTGCCGGACTCGGAATAAATTTCGCCGCGGAAATGTTCGCCCCGAAAATTGGTATGCGTGCTGATATCGTGCGCACGCTCGGGGTACGAAATGGTCGCTGATTTAGGTGTCCCGCAGCTAATGAGGGCGGCAGTTTCGAATGTAAATAGTGTGTCGGATGGAAATGTGCGCTGACCAAAAAAAAAATTTTTAACCTAGTAATGCTGTGTTTTTAGCGTACCTGCGAAATGAATTCGACCTTTTTGGCGCAGCCATTAGTGCGTTTTTGTCCCTTGGTCGATAAGTGGAAAAAATTGCCGGTGGCAAATAAAAACAAACGCGCTCGGCGGTTAATGAATTTTGTAAATATTTTCCGACTTATTTTTATACCCTGTTGGGCAAGATTTTTTTTTTTTTTGAGCAAGTCTTAAACCAAGTTTTTTTATTTGCAAACAATTTTTTAATCTGACAGGACTACCACTTATACGTTATTTGAACCTCATTTAAACTTGTAAAAAACATTTTAATCTTTTATTTTAAGTTTTTTCAAATATCAATTTTGAATTGAATAATTTATTAATATTCTTCAAAACGTAATACAAATTTCATTTGGTCTTTTTAAACCTCATTTTAATATTTTTAATATTTTAATATTTTTAATATTTTTCATTTTAATATTTTTTGCCAACATCTTAAATAAAACTAATTTAAAACTAAATTAAAACTTGTCTTGAAATCCGATGAGATTTGATGACTAATATTTTGAACTTTATTTAAACCTCATTAGAACCTCTAAAAACCTTTTTTTTTTAATTATACCAACCTTCAAATTATTTTTAATTATTTTTATTTTCAACTTAAAATACTTTAAAATTGATACAGACTTCATTCAAACTTCAGTTAAATTTTACTCAAACCTTAATAACATTTCATTTCAACTGTAATTGAACTTATTCAATATATTGAAATATTCTCCTATTTCGCCTCAAACAAAGTCTTAAATATTATATTAAAAAAACAACAAGCCAGAAATATGAAAAGATCAAATTGATTTTTCCTAATTAAAGTTAAAAGAAAAATTCTTCAATGCAACATCTAAAACAACTCTTCGTTTTGCGCCGAAGACTTGCTTTAATGTTTTTCGTTCAAAATTTTTTTTTATATTCCCAAGAATGGTTGCTTTTAATCAGCTAAATGTTATACAAAACAATAAATACAAAAAAGAGATAAAGCGTATCTATTCAGCGGGTATGTTTTTTTTCTCTCTCTCTTCTCTCTATTATAAAAAATTCCTTACAATATAGTTTAAGAACAAGAGAACTCGGTAGTATCGAAAGAAATAATTCAAAACAAAACCAACGATAAAATTCATTACCCCGCATTATCAGTTACCGATAACCTCGAAGCCGTGGAACAAAAATTGAAATCGCAGGCACAATGGCTTTTCATAAACCGCGGCACGGGACGGAACAACGATAATGCAGAATTTATAAGAGCTCTCGAATTTCTGCACAGCCAAGGCGAGAGCGGCTCGAGCAGGGACGAGGCAAAGTCTTGTCAGTGTATCAATGTACATCTCTTGTTCTAACATTTGTGTACTCGAGGATCAGGGCTTTTTAAAAAGCCGCACTACCCCCCCCCCTCTCTCGAGTTCCATCGACCGTGTCACTTTTACACGCCATCTTTTATGCTGCGCTCCTTCCGTCGGGTCACACTGAACAATGAATACTTGTTAAGTTTAATAAGATTATGAGGCAATTCACTTTCGCATAAGTCTCCCTTTCACAACCTACCAAATGCGAAACTCATGACAATCTTTCAATTTTCGACGATATTTTCAGAATTTTAACATTCTTCTAACAATTTTTTGTTGTATCGAAAATTTTTCTTTTGAATCAAACATATAAATTTATTTATATATATATATATATTTATAAATATATTCTGAAAATATAAAAAATATTTTTTTCTATATATTTCTGGCAATACGGCATATAAATGAAAATATATTTTACTGTTTATATTTTCGTCTGTGAGAATACAATGTATATTATAATATAATAATAAAAATAATAAATTATAATTAAAATATAATATATTTATGTATAATGTATTAATAATATTAAATCAAATTTAGTTAAAATTAAAAAACAATAAAATTATTAGATGTTATTATTTTATTATAAAATAATTTATCCATGCATATTTATATAGTATTATATCAGGAGACACGGTAGTGTCTCTGGCCGAGTACGAAAAACAATGAGTGGCACTACTACCGTGTATACTTGTCCGGAGACAAGGAGATGCGATTTTCAGCCTATCAAAACTAGTATAAGGAACATTTCGAGCAGGTACATGATGTGCTCTCTAGAATCGTGCCGCAAAGCTGAGGAAGAAAAAATCGGATACGACGGTTTTTTAAGGAGTTAAAAAATCGAATTTTTACTATAAAGCGTGACGTCATCAATAAAATCGACATCGATTTACGTCGATAACGTCATTAATTATATAATTATGAGTATTCACACCTGCGCTGTCATACCTGCGCAATGACACTTGCGCAGTGACACCTGCGCGGTGACATCTGCGCAGTAACACCTCCACAGTTAGACCCGCGCTGTCGGATCTGCGCAGTGGCACCTATGCAATGACATCCGTCAGACCTGCGCTGTGACACTTGCGCAGTGACACCTGCGCCGTAACATTTGCGCAGCCACTCCAGAAAGTATTTCAAGTCAAACAATTATTTATTATAACATAATTATAAGCATTTATAAGAAAATATCTTACTGCTTCATTGATAAGCATCATTATTAGTTACGATAATGTCTACGAATTTCTACTTGACCACAGTCAATTTTTATATAACGGCCTTATATGTTTTGAGGTTTAGGAACATTTTCTTTCATACTCGGCCGAACTTTTCAGTTTTACTGAATTTGTGTTTTATATATTTATATATGCCCTAATGAAAAAGATAATAAATGTTTGAGTATATTCCATATATGGGCTATATTGACAATTTATTGACAAATTTCAAAAACATTCAATAAATTTTTAATATATTCATAATAGATCGTCAAGATGTGCTTTATGTCTGGACATCAATATATAATCCTGTTTAACTGAGTGACTACTGAGACACACACTTTTAATTTTCATTTTAAGCTTTTTTAAATTAAATATAAGCACTAACTTTGTTTAAAAAATACACCCAGACGAGAGAGAGAAAAGAAGCACATTTTGCAGTTGTTTTTATTCCCCATCGCATACAATACAATTTGTGGCACGAACGTCTTCTCGCGAATTCGTTCACCTTATCTTGTAGCATTTTTATCAGCGCTGCAAATCACACTGTAGCATCGAAAGTAAAACAATATTACGCGGAATACCGAGAAAACTGAACCGGCATCCCATAAGAACAAAAATCGTCCCACCTCTAATGTACAATTTTTTTCTGAGTTATTAAAATTATATGCATATTATAATATGGTAATAAAAAGAATAAATTATAAATAAATATAATATATATTATAATGTCTTAATAATATTAAATTTCAATTAAAATAACAAATCAATAAAATTATTAAACGTCCTACCTCTAATGTACAATTTTTTTCCGAGTTATCAAAATTACAATTTAAAAAAAATGTTTTGATTTTCTTTTTTCTTTTTTTCAATTTTTGATCAAAATTTGTTATTCGATTTCACTGTATTCGCACCATTTTTGTCGTTTATTTTTTCTTTTTTTGAACTTGGCAAATTTCTGGGTTTTGCTTTTGAATAATTTCCAAGATAACAAAGTGAAACATAATTTTCTCGAGCGGTGTAACAAATGGAAGCTGGGAACGCGTAATTAATGCATAAATACAGGTCACACTTAGTGCTAAGATTTTCATGTGTTCGGCGAAAGTTTAGTAGGTTAGAAGAGTATCGGGTACCAAATGGTCGATTACCGTGCATTCATCAACAAAATTTACTGCCCCGGCCGAGGGATTCATTCTCACGCTCGGGCATTATTACCTTCCCGGATAAATAATTGAACCAACTCGTTTATTTAAAAACAAACAGCGAGAAAAAATGAACGCAAGCCTAAAACTGAATTATGACAATTTTGTTGCGAGAAAAAAAAAGTCAGGCCGGGAGAGTTACTTTGCCTTCGGTGTGGCATCTACTTTTTTTTTTTTTTTTGCCTTCTCCCCGTACTAAATTTATTTACTCCTATTAGTTTGTCCC
>JAAMPD010003129.1:0-11246 GCA_025266255.1 Trissolcus basalis
GACTTAATTCAAGATTTTACATAAGATTTTGATTGTCTTCATAAAAGATTTCACTTAAGAAATTTCTCTTTTTTAACTGACTTCATTTAAGATTTTATAAGGTTCTCTAATTTGCTTCCGTAGAAGGTGGGGGGTTTAATCTCCCCTTCGGAGAAAAACCGCTCCTCTTTTTAAAGTTTCAAATCACAAAAATTATGATTTTAAAAAATTGAAAGAAAACTTTGCAATTTTTCTGACTTGTAGAATAACTTAAATCTTTTAAAACTGGATAAAGGTCTCAAATCAAGACTTAAGTATGGAAGAAGTACGTTGAGACTTTTGAGCCTCAAGAAAGATCTCAATTCAAGGATCTTATGGATGACAAAAATCTTTAATTATGATTTTTAGAATTTGAGAAGGTCTTAAAATAAGACTTGAATCTTGAGGCGCTTGAATCAGAGGCTACGCGCGCTATAAACCCCTGTTAACAATACTTATTCTCTTCTTTTGATTTTTTTGATTTCATGGGGGGAGGGGGGCTTAATCCCTTTTTCTAGTTTTAAATTTAGAAAATTTCAATCTATAAAAAATTGGGGGTAACTTTGAATAATGTTTTTTTCTCTATCTTTTTCCTATTACAAACTTTTAATTTTAAACATTTCTCATAATGTAAATCTTCCAGTTTTACCGACGATATATATGCGTTTAGCCCAGAATGTCTTAACTCTCGTTCACTCTTATTGACCCTTATATACTCTCGCTTACTCTCATTTACCCTTACCTACTCTCGTTTACTCTCATTTACCTTTATCTACTCTCGCTTACTCTCATTCACCCTTATTTACTCTCGCTTACTCTCATTCACCCTTATTTACTCTCGCTTACTCTCATTTACCCTTATCTACTCTCGCTTACTCTCATTTACCCTGATATACTTTCGTTACTCTCGTTTACTCTCATTCACCCTTATCTACTCTCGCTTACTTTCATTTACCCTCATATACTCTCGATTACTCTCATTTACCTTTATCCACTCTCGCTTACTCTCATTTACTCTGATGTACTTTCGTTTACTCTCATTTACCCTTATATACTCTCGTTAACTCTCGTTTACTCTCATTTACCCTTATGTACTCTCGTTTACTCTTATATACTCTGGTTTACTCTTATTTACTCTTATATACTCCCTCCCCCTCAAAAAGTTCCGCTAAAAAGTCGGAAAAAAGGTCGGAAACAGCGGCGATAATTTTTTTTAATATAGGTTGAAAATTTTCAAAAAGTGGGATTGGAAATAATCTTCTAGGACAAAGAGTTAATCTTGGGGAAGTGTACTTGTAGTTCTGAAGTTTTGATCGCGAACGCGTACAAGGCTCTTATTTTGGTAGCAGACCCAATAGAAGAGGAACTCGCCGCCGTGACCATCGAGACGAAATTTGCTGACAAGGATCGACAAGGATCCCTTTGCGACATTCAAACTCTCACAAGTTTAGCCGAAAAGGTAAAACCATTTCATTCTTAACCAACGGCATGAATTCGGCTCATCAATGAACCCGATCCTACGTTAACCAGATACCTACACAGCAAAAGCATCGCTATCGAGGCAAGCTTTAATCCGGACTCGTAGTTCGTTTGTAGCGGCTTCTCAGACGACCGAATATGCGGTTAGAAAGCTACAAAGTGTGCATTCTGTGAGGCGACCACCCCTGTCCCCTGTCCAGTACATATAGTTCAACCTCAAATAGATGATGCTCGCAGTTGCCTATACCAATGTGTCCTCCTGACTGCCCATCATCGAAGATGCTCTGCATGAGTTTGAATTTACACACCCTTTCCACCCCTTCTTCAATTGCACTCATAAACTCTGCTTTAAATTAATCCGATCAAACTGAGAATTGTCATCCCTCGTTTCATACCGAGACCTTAGATTTTTGTTCTGTTTTGCTGTTGGTCGTGAGTCTTGAAGAACTCATCTGCTCTGTCGTCGGACAAAATTACAATGCAATGTACCATTGTGTATGAACTTTTGATTTGACAAAAAGGAGAATACAAAATAATTGAAAACTGCACTGTCAGCCGATTGCGTTTATCCGTACTTGATTGTATCAATTGTGGATTTACATTCTTTTAATAATTTTTTTTATCAACCAACCCGCACACACTATTGAGCAGAATATGAAGTTTCTTTGGGTTAACAGAAGTGTTTGTGAAAACAAATTGTGTTTTATAAATATGATGATATCATAAAAATGATTATAACTTCTTGTATTTTTTTTTTTGCAAGATAGTAAAAAATATAACAATCTAAATACTTTTCTTATGTACAAGTAGAAAAAGAATATAAAGAAACAATACAAGAATAAAGAATACAAGTTTCTCTTGTTTAATTATATCAAGTAAATTCAAAAATTGTGCTACTGTGTATAAAAAAAAATTAAGGTTAGCTACCTTTCTTCAATATGATAATATATAAATAAAAAAAGTATAAATTAAAAATCAGCATCACTCGTAAAATTTGTTATGGTATTTCATTAAGTCACATTTAAATATCATTTTTTTTATAATTCATGAGAACTTTATAATTTTCATTTACCAATGATTGCTTGCGAAATATGTCTTCTTCAGATTCGTCCTCTCCGTTGGTTGGCGTTGGTGGCAAAAGGTCTGATTTATTCAGCCTGGGAATTTCAAATCTTTTGTCCAAGTCTATTAACGATATTTCAGCTGAAACATTTATAAATGTAAAAATAAAATTTATGAAAAAATCACTCATTGTAATTGAAGTTAAATTATAACATACCTTCAACTTCTTTAACAGTGCACTGAGAAAGTTTGACTTGATTGGGAACTTGCAAATAGTACACTTTTCTCCTACACTCTTGACTTTTAGGATCATGTTTTTCTTTCTTAAACCCGACAATGCGCGAGACATCAACAATCTCTATCTTTTTCTCGAAAAGCAAGTAAACGCGAGCGAATGGCATTTTTAGCTTCACGTGTTCATGCAAGTGTAAATGACGTTTGCGATCGCTTTAATTAAAAGGTTAAGTCACTCGATTGTTATAATAATATTATGTTAAAATAATATTGTTACACAAATTCGCGCGTGCACAGTGATCAACCCCATTGGATTCCGCCTGAAGAATGTTTTGTTTAGGTTTGGGTTCTCGGAAAAGCGTTCCATCCAATGAGCATCGCTCCTTCCCCCAGTTCCATGTTATTGGTCCCTAGCCAGTTCTCTATTTCTTTTCAGGACGACAATCAAACGCGTATTAAAATGTTTTTTTTATTGAAAATTGTGATAATTTTTTTGAAACAACGCTTTCGGAGGATGATTTTTGGTTTATAACAAAAGATCGCCGTGACTTTATATAAAAACGTAGACGATTTTCGAAGTTAATAAGAACTATAAGATGCACCTCAATTGAAATCAGTTTTTAACGGTTTATTGTGTGGTGAATTCGCCAACATCAAGAACTTACGTTTGTTGTTAACACGATCCGTCGAAAAGATTTTTGAAATAAATTTGATGTGGTGAGTATTTTCGTTCAAGTGCAAAATATATGTATTGATTTTGAAGTTTCGTATAGTTAATTTTTTTCTTCTTTACAGTGCAAGGTTGAGTGCTTTCGTTTCAAAGGCAAGGCCCAGGGCAAAGCGATGCACTTCAGAACATTATTTTTGTCAATTGTAATTTCGATTTTAGTGTCACATTTGGAATCGGCTACAGGTAAATCAAATTAAAAAAATAACAATACACAACGTTAAGAATAAACCTTGAAAAATCATAATTTGTTTGGGTTTAATTTTTATATTAAAATCATAAAATTCATCGATTTTTTACATAACTAAAAAACTTATAAAATCAATTTGAAATTGAACTAATATATATATAAACTGTTTGTGCTTTTTTTTGGAAAATAAAATTTACTGAAAATAATCATAGAAATGGTCAAGAAAAGTACTGAAATAGTGATAAATTATATTATTTCAAAAAAAGTATAACAATCAAAATTTTTCAGATCCATCCGAAATGAACCGACTACGACAGTATAAGAGTTACACTCGGAAAGATGATACTTGCTCTATTCCAAAACGAACTCGAAGCCGATATTGGAACGCCGGTCCTTATCATCGCTTGCAAGTAAGAATTAGACATTAAAATTCAAAATTGAAATCACAAACATAAAAAGTCAGAGTTTGTTTACTAAATAATGATAATTATATTTGTTTACGGTTATTGAAAAAAAAGAAATAAAACACGAAAAGGAAAATAGGACTATTAAGAACAAACGTTCTAAAAAATTGTCTATAAAATTTGTGTCACAATTGAAAACTCTCAAATGTCGGATTATTGCTTATGAAAAAGTGAATTCATTTTCTCTTTTTCTTATTAAATAACAATCAACGGTTCAAAAATATTATTTTGTGATAATTCTTAAACAAGAATAATATACATTTATATGAGATAATAATTCATGAAATAGTTCTACATAGAACTTAAAACTAATTTGGTTCAAAGATTGTAAGTACTGCTTAAATTCGCCAAATTAATCGAGTATTTTTTACATAACATTATTGATCGTTTTCCAAACAGTTTTGGCAAATGCCAATACAATTCGGTGATCGCATTTTGAATAGACAGTGGATTAACAAAGAATAATTAATCTATATTTTGAAATAAATTAAACAAACATGATTTTATCTAAATTTTGAATTCCAGCTTAAAACTATTCATAATTACTGTATGTACACGCTGAATCATCGCCATTCTGAATTATCAGTAACAGTTATACTTTAACATCGTATTTTTTTTATAATTTTTTGTGAAATTTATATTCTTGGACTTAATCCTCTCATAGGTTCATCAATCCCATATTATCAGTTGTTAATTTTCACTGTTTAGTTTCAGTTATGAGATTGAGTTAATAGAGTTTTGTATTAAACTTGTTTCCAATAGTGATGAAGAGACGGAAATTTATTTAGAACTTCATAAGTTAAGAACAAAAAAAAGAAAGAAGAAATTCGCTTTGAACAGAATAAAAGAAATTGTTTCTAATAGTTCCCGTTGATTCGAAAGTTAAAAGACCAAATTTGAACCGAACCGTAAATTTTATCTTATTAACCTCGGCATCGATGTAAGGGAACTCTGGATGTATTTTCTTGCCAATGATGGGCCAACGATTGAAGGTTTATCGGTTTTACTGCCGGATCGTACATTTTAATTCCGAACCAACAGTTAGGCAACTGCCACCACGTATAGACTAGTAACATTATTGTAACATATTATAGTAACATTCATAATATCGAAACTTTTACGCGATTAAAATTTTACAAAAAGTGATTCAACAAAGAATCAATGGTGACCTTGGTTTGCTTGATTTTATGTTTTTTTTTGTATTTGTATAAGTATTTACTTAACAAAACAAAAAATTACAAGATTTAAGTAATTTTCCACATCCATAACCACAAAATGAGATTCAGAAAGTAATTTATTATAATGAAAAGTTAAGCATTATTGGATAAGTGCTAGTTAATCATCATTATTTAAAGTTTCTTTCTTTCCTTGTAGCATATTGAGGATGAGACAAATGACTTGATACATTTTATACATCACAATGAAAATCAAACTCAGCACTCCGTTCTGAGATCTTCTTCTATTTCTGCATCAACACAGACAAGTAGTGACTTGGCGAACAGACGAAATGAGGATATGCATGTTGATAATTCCAATTTAGATGATATTGATCACCAAAACAAGGTAGATTTGAGTGAAATTTTTCATATACTTAAGATTCACAATTACATTGTACATTGGTTACTTAATTATTTCTATTGTTTTAATTCAGTGACTTGAAAACATTCGAAACATTTGTTTCAAACATTTGCTTATGTCTTAATAATTGCAATAACAAAAATTGAAATTCCAAATCGATATTTGGAATGTTTTCAGAATTGTTTCTTCGAGTTTTCGTATTTGTTTATTGAGTTAGGGGCAGTACAAATCAATATGACACTATGGGGTGAATGTGACATACACAGGTTTGCATTCATACATTTATTATTTAATACTTATTTTGTTAATGAGTCAATCGCATAAATTTTGAACTTCAATTAAATATTTCTTCAACATTTTTAATTTTCGAAATGATAAAATTATTCTACTGTGACAGTCACCCTATTCTGTCACACTGACCCATACTGCCCCTATTTTTCTTCCATCTGAATATTTATGATTTCTTTTTTTCTGAAAAGTATACATGCGGAATAAACATTTTCTTATCATTTTCTTTTTGTTTTTTACAAAATTCGTTTAATGAAATTTCATACTTTCATATATTTATTTCATTTATTCATTTATTTCTTTTTTTTATAGGGTGAAAGTAATTCAAATCATCAGGATCATCACTTTGAGCACGAAGACCCAATGCAAATGTTTCAAGGTGACTTTCATTCATCGATATCAAACAATGAATTAGAAAATGATGATGCATTCCAAATGAATGTAGATAATGCTAACCAATTCGCTGACTTGTACGAGGTAAATGAGTTTTCTTATGTTTGTAATTATAATTCATTGTTCCAATTTAAAATTTTATTCTAAAAATCTAATTTTTTTTTTTTATTTTTTATTTATAAGAATGTTTTTCGCAAAACTCAAATAATCCAAGAGAGCGCGCGCGCTTGATCTCTAATCAATAATATTATTTACGTTTTGTTTTATTTTTGAACTCTTATAAATTTTATTTTGAAATACTATTTTTTCCATTTCATGCAGGATGAATCATTCAACGGGCGACGCGATTTTAACGGGGCCAATCGAGATGGAGAACTTCGAGCCGAAGGTATAAACAACGACCGAACAGATTTACCTGAAGAACGTGGAACAAGTCCGTTTAAACGTCTAATGAAATTTATACGAAAACCTGATTCTCAAACACCAATCACGACTCCTGTTAAAGCAAGCAAAAATGATATTTTTTTGATGGTGCTCAAATTCGCAATGACGGAATCTTTGTCACACACTGCGGTGAAAAATTTATTCGAATTAATTAACAGTACTTTTGTTAACTCGACATTGCCCGACACTAGATATTTGATTGATAAGTTCTTCTTTTCTAATGATGGTATAACGTACCATGCAATTTGTTCAAAATGCGCATCATACATTGGTGAATTCGATAAAAAGCAAATATTGCTCGTTTGCAACGAGTGTAACAGTGAAATTGCGAATAACATATATTACAACGATTTCTTTGTAACAATTAATCCGAGTAATGCGATTCGTAATTTGATTGAGTCTAACGAGAAATATCATTGTCATGTCATGAATGAAAGAGTTTACGAATCCGGTGTAATAAAAGACGTATACGATGGAAAGAAATATCGCGTTTTATCGAAGAAACTGAAAGAACAAAATCATCAGTATTTTGCGACGACTAACTTTAATTCAGACGGATCACCAGTTTTTGAGAATTCAAATTATTCAATTCACCCTATTCAGCTGGTTGTAAACGAAATTCCGATTAACGAGCGATTAAATAATCCTATAACTTGCGCCATCTGGTTCAGTAAGATAAAGCCAGACATGAATGTTTTCCTTCAGCCATTTGTTGATATGATGAATGAATTGTCAACGAAAGGAGTCGCGTGTAAAATCAACGATGAATTAACGAAAATAACAATACATCCTTTTTTTTGCTGCGTTGATAGTATAGCGCGTCCTCCTATGCAAGGATTGGTACAATTTAACGGACAATACGGCTGCAACTGGTGTCTGCATAAAGGTGTAAGTTATGCTGGATCAATGAGATATCCTGCAAAAGTAACAAAGATACGTTATGAAGAAGACTCTTTAAAACACATTAATAAAGCAGTAAGAACTGGAAAACCTAAAAAAGGATTCACGACATCAACTTCCTTAATTAATTTGAAAAATTTCAAAATTATAGATAGTTTTTGCCCCGATTACATGCACAATAATTCGATTAGTACAACTAAACAAATTACTTCTTATTGGTTGAATGATGCTCATCGCAAAGACTGTTACGTTGATTCAGCAAAACTGTCATACTTAGATTCTATTTTAAGTCAAATACAAGCTCCGCAACGAGTTTCTCGCTTGACTCGTACCCTGAATGTTCGAAAGCATTGGAACGCGAAAGAGTGGGAAAATTGGTTGCTTTTTTATAGTGTTCCAATTATGAAACTTCATCTTGAAAAAAAATTTTTCGATCATTGGCTACTTTTCGTTGAGGGAACTTATCTTTTACTACAAGAACGCGTTACAACAGTTGAAGTTGATCGCGCAGATGAATTGTACCATTTATTTGTTGCACAGACCAAAAATTTATATGGCAAAAAAGCTATGACAATCAATGTTCACCAGCTTTTACATACAGCAAAAAGTGTAAGAGATGGTGGACAGTTGTTTTGTCATGCGGGCTTCCCATTTGAATCGGGCAACGGTAAATTAGTCAAAAAAATTCACGCTGCCAGAAGAGTAGAAAACTAGATTTGTAGATACGTAAAAATGGAACAAAGTTTTGATTATATAAAGCAGCAACTCAAAGTAGAAGAAAGAAACTCCGTAGCAAATCATTATTTCCGAATCGTGGAAAACAAAGCAGCCAAAAGTTGTAAAGTGTCTTCCGATATGAGATACTTTGGAGAAAATTCAGTAGTTGATGAAAAATAGAAACATTTTTTGGAACTAGAACGGGGGAAGGTTAGATCTTTCCAGAGAATGACCAAAGATGGGTGTTTGTATTCCTCGTTTGATGAGTAAAATAAACGGTCGGACAACAGCTACGCCATTCTTGGAAATGGTGATTATGTGCAAATCAAAGAATTTATAGTTCATGAATTGTCAGGAAAAGAATACGTTATTGTTCAGAAATTGAATACTCGTAATTATATTAGTGGTAACAGGTACAAAGCTTTACAAAAATAGTTTCCGTCAACGAAAATGAGACAGCGATTGATAGTCATGACATTAGTAGACCATGTATTCACATGGAGTTCAAAAATAGAAGGCGAATCATAGCTATGCCTAATATTTATCATTATTAAATGTGTGTTCTCATACAAATTTATATTTTACTGTAAACAAAAATTTGAAAATGAATGTCGATTGACATGAGTATTTAAAAAAAAATCGTATATATTTTTCTAAAAAAATATCCCAGATTTTAATTTATCTGATGTGATAGTTAAGACATGTCAAAAGTATATGCTAGCTCAGTTGAATAACATGAAAAAATATATGACTTAACTATTACATTTATATATTATAGCACAATAATTGATATGTTTTTTCATATTTAAGACATAGACACTTTTAAGACATCGCACTTTAAGACACTCGTGCGATAGGAGATGAAATAATCATGTAATTAGACATATCCAATGACTTGTAAATATCATGTCAAATTTAATAAACTTGTACGTGTCTCGACACATTTATTGACATGTCATTTTATGTGCAAATTCTCGTTCTCAATATGTTTAATCATATGGAATAAAATGTAAAATTACTTTTGCGGTTTCATATGAAAGAATCATATGATTTAACATGTCTTATCCTATGGTAAAGACATGTCAGAGTCATGTCAATTTGTATAAACATGTACATGTCATATCAGGTGCTGTACCATGCCAAAAATGACTAGTGAGGCATATGGTTATAACACATGATTGACATGGAATTCCACGTGGAATATCGTCTGTTATGACATGATAATGCATATGTTTTATCACCTATTTGAACACATAGGATTTTGCAGCTGGGAAAATATCATTTTATTGTTTTTTGTTATGTATTGAATACCTGTACAAGTAAAATCAATGTGTAACGTCTCTCTTCGATTGATGGTTTTCTCGCCATTGTAACTGTTGAGTTATTTTCCGTTGTATTCTTCCTCTTTCGTTTTGGAGCTCGGAATGGTGTGACCAAATATGGGAGAAAATAGAGTGCGACTGCGTCTTGCTGTTCTATATATCAATAATAAAGCACATTATAAATTTATTTATATTATTTATTTTTATTTATTGCACTATCAAAAACAATCTCTAACTTATTATCAAAACAAATCTCTTACCTGAAGAAAGATTCGGCCATGCGAATAGTAGACCTTTCACAGTTGCATCTTTAATATTCTCAACTTTTAAATGAGTCAAAATCACAGACTTGACAACATCCCACCTTACAATTAAATTTGATGATTTTTGAGGATATAAGACGTTAAAATCATTTTTCAGCTTAAAAAATAAAAAATTATGTTTCAAATTCCATTAAAAATATTGATTTTTGACTTTGTAATAGACATATTTGAATACCAAGTCTTTTCCAGTTTGATTTTTCAGGACTGGAAATTTGTCGAAATAATCATGAATCTCAATTCGGTTCTTCATTAATAATTTCCTTCGTTGGTTAAATGTTTTGTTCCATGTCGATACCACCATGTCGTAAGGTTCTAAGTTCGAACACAGCCATTCCAAATCTGCGTTTTCGTCGTCGTTTATGTCTAATAAAATATTTTCATTAAATATCAATCAAATATATATGATAATTTACAGTAAAACTGTACAAAAAACATAACTAATATTCATCTTGCTTTGAAAAACAATAGTAATGAAATTGGTGATAAGATCACTCAATTTTATTTTTACCTTCGGTATGAATCGTCAGGTCAGAAACATCCTTTTTTTTGGAGTTACATTTTAAAAGGTTATGTTTTCGCATAACATCTTTTGCATACTCATAATGATCCCATAGTTTCCCACAAGCATTTTTTCGCACACCGTTTTTAGTTTTTCCAGGTGTATAATAAACAAAAGCTGATTCTCCGATGAATGTTGATTCGATGGCTTTTGCTAATTCTATGAATCGTGATTGTGATATCCTGAAAAGCTATTAGATGTTGATTATTTCACTTTATTTTATACATAATACAAAGAATTAATTATAATATTTCAATTATCAAATTAAATTGCTAATTACAATAAATTAAAAATTAAATTAAATTTTATATTTCTTGTTGTAATGAATTTTTAATCAATTTTTTTCTGTAATATTTGTTGGCGAGAAAGTTTAAACAATCTCGCCGGTTTTTAATTTGAAAAATTGCTTTGTTTCAAAAGAACGAAAGCGAAAGTGATTTAATTCTATTTTAATTCCTTATCTATCAGTTGGAACCGAAATTAAAATAGTAAAGGGTTGCGCTCATATATAGATATACGGCTGGAAAAGCAAAATAAACACTCGAATT
>JAAMPD010003130.1:0-11242 GCA_025266255.1 Trissolcus basalis
CTAAAATCTCTCTTATACTTTATACGTATATTATATATATATTATACTATATGTGTTATTGGGGTAATGACAATAATAAAAATCAATAATATATACTTGAAAGGATATAAATGTTGATTTTATAAAAAAATATTGAAATCAGAGGATGTAAAATTAAATTGCATAAAATTTTTGTATAAAAAATTTATATTTTATATCGATGATGTGAACGAAAAGTATCATATTTCAAAATATTATTGAAAAATGACTCGTTCCATGAAGTGATACGGTTGTTGACAATGTTTGAAACGAGACAGCTTTCAACGATATTTTGAAACACGACACCATTCGTAAAAGCCATCGATATATATTTAAAAATTATAATTGTGAAAGATATAAGAAACATTTTATAAAATTATATAATATTCAAATAATATCAACTAAAATAATTTAAAAGATTTATATAAAATATTATGTATTGTTAAACAAATTATACATTCAGAAAATCATATATATATAAAATATCTCAGAAAATACAATTTATTTTAACTTAATATAAATATTCGATAATACGAGTAATATTTAATTAAATATTTTCTAAAAAACTAGTTTTTAAATAAGTTTATGTCTTACTTGACATAAAAAAACTATACATTTTAAAATAAATAAATAAATAATATATAAATAAATAATAAATAAATAAAATATATTTTCGATAATAGAAGTAATATTTATTATTTATTTTTTTATAATTTTCAGTATACATATTTCTAAATACAACCAAAACATATTCTTCGTATAAAAATTATATAAAAACCGGCCATATGGAGTAATATTTATTATATATTTCCCACGCGGTTATATTTCCGTCCTTGAGAGTATAAAATTCAATAATATAATTTTTTTTCAAATTTAAGATACTGTTTGGGATTAATCTAATGTGTTTTTTAATCACGATAAAAATGTCATTTTAGTCAGGCGGTAACAACGGCAGACTATCACCGTAGGGGTCCGAGTTCAAATCCCCAAACATCATTACTGGTTTTTTTCCAACGTTCCAGTTAAAGCAGAAACTTTTACAAACTTATAATGAAGTTTAAGATGAAAATATTATGTTTTCAATTGTTATCTTCTTCTGTGAACGACTTGTAAAATTAAACGCGAAAAGTTGGTTTTTTCACGAGACAATAAATCGGACCCTATGAAAAAACGCTAGACGACAAAAATGAACTGGCAAACTTGCTGAAAGGATCAGCTCGGACGAAATTCGGTGAGAGCGATTCACAATTCTTAGTAGCAGCTCGCGACGCGAGAGTTTTGTCGGGGTCGTGGAGTGTGTTCCATTAACATGTAATAAGCTGAAAACTATTTTGTCAGGGAACGGTTGTACATGCCAGAGACCTTTTGTCTCGCGTCAAACTTGCAATTTGATTTACGGTCCATTAGGTGGCGGTGAATTTTAGCGAGCGCCCTCTGGGAAGGCGGTTGTTAATTGTGTGTCATTCAGTTGAGGGGACGATGCGGTGGTTTAGCATTGCAGATCCAAGATTAATATAATTGGGGAGAACTTAAACAGCTCCTGGTGTATCGACGAGTAACTTGATAGAGTTACATCGGGGTTTTGTGGTTGTTGATTTTGATTAGAGTACTTCCAATCAAATCGATCGAAGGGTCAAATACTGAAACGTAGAAGTGTATTCAAATTCAATTTAACTTCTCCAAGTTCAATGTGGACTTGAAAACCTTTTAGCTAGAACTTATGATGAAAGACCGAAATGTTTGAAAAATATCACGCCGTCATGATGGATTTGATGAAAATCGGAATTATATTACAACAAACTACACGGGCGAATGTTCGGAGCTGCTTCAAACTGGGTAAAACTACTTTCAACGGGTTTAAGACAAGTTTCGAATGTCAAAAGTTTCAAATACATGGATTGGACCAAATGACTAATAGTTTTCAGGATGTCACGAGACTGATGGGCACGGGATGAAACCAATTTAGACATGTTTGTTACAAGTTCGAAACACTTACACTTTAGTAAAAATCCGGCTTTTTTTCTAATTAATTCGAGCAAGTAAGCACAGTTTGATATAGTATGTCAAAACTAATTTTAACAAAATTATACATCGTCAATATCTAATAGATAGTCAATGTTTAATCATCGAAAACTGGTTGGAACTGGATGGAGTTACATTGAACCTGTTCATAACAAGTTTTTTTTCAGAAATATTTTAAACCAGTACAAATTATTTGAAACATGTCTAAAATAGTTCCAAATAGATGAGAACTATATTCAACCATCTGTAATTTTATTTGACATATTCCAAACCGTTTCGTACCGGTTGGAACTAGTTTTAACAAGTTAATAATTGCAAAGTCAAGATATTATTTTTTTAATTTAACACAATTAAACCATTTTATACATGACAAAACTAATTTGAAAAACTTAGGACTACATCACAATAAATTCAAAAATGTTTCATAATGTTCGGAACTGCTTCAAACTACGTAGAACTTGTTATGAAAAGTTCAGAAAGTGAGTTGTTATTCGAGCACTATCCTGAACTTGTAAAAACTATTTGGAACTTGTGAAAACTAGTTTAAAACACATCGAAACTGTTGGGAATAGTTTTGAACTTGTTAGAACTAGTTGAAACATCTTTTGAAGAATCTTATAAAATGAAATCAAACTAGTTTCAATCATTTTAATACTGAAATGTTAATACCAAACATCACAAAACAGTGGAATAATACTTTTTTAAACAACGTAACAATATCAGAACCAATAAAAACAATGTCATAACCTGATTGTTAGTTTTTAAAAGCAAATCTACAATCGCAGTTGCATCCACACAGGAATGCACATTTTCATATTTCTTTAAACATAAAATTATTATTTTATTATACCTCTTCTAGAGATCAACACAAAACCACCTGTAAAAGCCATAAGAGGTATTTTCATGCAATCTTTTACGACTGGTGGAATCGTCCGATGTAATCACCCGCAACACTGCGTTAAATCTCAAGAACATATTTTAGAAATCCGTAACACAATATCGGATAGCTGGTTAGTTTAAGTAGATGCCGGCATTATTTGTCTTATAGTGGATTAACTCTCCACGCACGAGGAATAGAAAAAAAGGGAAATAAAAAAGGAGGAAGGAACTGCGAGAGGCAGCCGAGCCGCGGCTTACAACGTCCGAGCTAATACGAATTCTAATGCTCGGTTGGTGGAAAAACTGTCCCGACAAATCGATTACCGGCCTGCATTTTCCGCATTTCTCCTCTCTCGATTCGCTTAATAGTTTTTGTTCTATCTTTTGTCTTTCTCTCGCATCTCGAATTGATTATTCAGTCAGAGCTGGTGTGTACGGTCCGACAAAGCGCAGGCCGATGAACGTTCATTTAATTAATTAACTTCCACTCCCCCCACTCCATTTTCCCCCTCCCCTCCTGCCAATAACTCAGTCCTGACCGGCGTGGTCATCTCGCGGAAATCAAAAGACATCGAAATGATTATCGACATGTCTCGTAACCGCAAAAAGACATTCGCGGTCATTCTCCGGGGTCGATATAGAACGTAACGCGTGCGCACACCATCCGCCACCGAGAGATACAGAGAGCTTATATCGCTCGTCGATGGGGTGTCCTCGGGTGCGTTAAACGTGTCCGTTTTGTACAAAATCCACTCGAACGACTTTTATGCTTCCACAAAAAAGAAAATTTTGCACGAAAAATAAAGATAGCATACTAAATGTATACGAATATCCTATTCTCTTTTGCCTTCTTGCCTTCCCTCTCCTACGTTATTTATCAAATTTCTAATTAACGTTGGGTTATAAATATTCAGAAGCATGAACAAGATTTTCAATGTTTATTCGAAAAATCTTCAAGTTATAAAGCCGTGGAATTTTCCTCCTTCGGATAATTTAGCGAGAATCTGGCAACATCTAATTGATCATGAATCTTTGAAAGTGTATATTGTGTGGCTTCCGCTAATAACCAAATAAGTGATCTTTTTATTTTTTATTAATAGCCGTGGAATTACGTAAATTTGTGTAATATTGGATAGTTTCTCCCCTTCTCCTAGGTTTCCCCTTCCCTTTGTCGAACTAGAATTCAATTTTTATAATTGAAAAAAAAAAGAAATTAAATTATTAAAAATATCATTGAAAAATTTTAAATTGTATAATTTGTGTCGTAGAATTCTTCAGAATTAAATTAAATTTAACAGTTACTAGATTTCTCCTTTCATTTGTCGAACTAGATTAAAATTTTTTACTATTGATTGAAACTAATATAATTATAGAGATTTAAAAATTATTTGAAAATTTTTAAATTAGAAAACTTATAATGTGGAATTCTTCTAAATTAAAATCAGTTAAAAAGTTACTAGATTCCCCCTTCCCTACGTCAAACTAGGTTTAAATTTTTTAATACCGAAAAAACCAATAAAATTATAAATAAATTTACAAATTATTAACAAATTTTTAAACTATAGTGAACTTAATGTGAAATTCTTCAAAATTAAACTATATTGAAAAGTTACTAGATTCCCCCTTCCCTTGGTAAATTTAGATTAAAATGTTTACTATTGAAACAACAAATAAAATTATGAAAGTATTCAGAAATTATAAAAAATTTTGAAATTATAAGATACTTAATGTGAAATTCTTCAAAATGAAACTATATTGAAAAGTTACTAGACTCCCCCTTCCTTACATAAAACTAAATGTATACATTTTTACTATTGAAATACGAATGAAATTATGAAAATTAAAAAATTATACAAAATTAAAAAAATTTTTGGAAGACCTTTTTTCTTTTCTACTACCTTTAGTTGGCACAAATGGTTTAGGACACCCTGTACATTCACTGAATAAAATACCAAAATAAAGAACTAAAATATTAGATCCGCCATAATCCAAAGAAACTAAAAGCAAAAGTATTAACCCGGTTATTACCAAAATCCCGAGGTATTGATTCGCAAATATTTGTGGATTTAGAACGATTCATCTTTGTTGCTTCATAAAGTGGTGTTCAACTTGCATAAATTTCGTTACCCAATGATGCAAATCCACAGAGTACCACATTTCACAATCCCACCAGCCACATGGTCTAATTTATCGTTCCCTTCGTACCTCAAATATTTAAGGCAAGGTAAACAAATCCATCTACCGTATGAACTACAAAAAAATTTGAATTCCTTGAAAACCGGAAAAAATTCTTTGTTGACAGTCGGGCTAAAGCGATGGGAAGAAAGTTCCGTTTCAAATAATCCAGTTTGAGTGTGGATATTCTCATCAGCGATTTTTGTCTGGACGCATAAAGTTTTTTAAGCTTCCTTTTTTTCATTCCAGATACGATTTCACTTAAGCGCGATTAAATTGAAATTGTAAGATAATCGGAGTGAAAATCTCCTTCGTTTTTGTTAATTCGCCATCACCGGGGCTAGCTGCATCAGAAACTAGACACTTTCGTGATAATTAACGGTACAGCAATTAGTCTAATTAAGCGAGTGCATTTCCATGCGAGTGCATTAACGACTTTGCAAGATGACTCGAATTTCGAAACTCAGCGAATCTCTTCGACTCTGACAAAACTTCAGTCATAAGATGTCACGGATCGTTGGTTGGAAGGAAAAAAAATTTTTTGACGTCTACCTCTCGCGACAGGCGTTGGAAGAGCGAGAGAAAAAAAACATGGTTGGTTTTTTTTTGATCGACTTGAAAATGTTTTAAAAATAGATGAGGGAGAAAAACATTCCTCGCAAGATGAAATTCTGAATTGAAAAGGAAAAATTTTAAGATGAAAAAGGGAAAATGTGTTTTTTTTCAAATTATTGCTCGCCTTTAAACTTCAAATATAATTTTGTATCACTCGAGCTGTCTCTGGATGTAAATGAAGAAACACTCTCGTGATATATATAATGAAATATCAGATATTTTTCGCACAATAATTATTTTGTAGATTTATTTTTTATTTTTCTCACTGCAATTCGTACTTGAAATAAGATTTTTTCTTGTTCATTTTTATTTATTAACTTATTTTTTTTATTAGATGTTAAAAAAACTGGTTTAGAGAAATGACGGTGAGATTTTGTGTTTTAATTATGAACGTCATTTATGCCTCAAAAACCGCGAATAATTAAATCTCCTTGCGCAACGTCCCGCAGTAAATTATCTATTAATCTGCACGCAATCCGCCTATATCATAAATTCGTGCGATCAAGGTGTGCTTATTCTTAACTTTGATCTCATAATGCGAAAATTGTCCAAAATTATACCACGCATTTTACACTTAAAATTAGATGAACCTGTAATTAAAATTGAACCAGCAATTTCCAACTGACAATTTATTCGGTTGGCTTGAATAAATAACAGAAGCAATATATGCTTGAACTGAAAAAAAGAAAAAAAAAGAAAAAATAGCCTTTCAGTATATCTATATATATCTTTCATTATTTTTCTCTCATTCAAAAATATTTGGTCTATATTTTCTTGGCTGAAATGAAAAAATTAACAAAGTCCTGTATAAAAAGTTTGTTTAGGTATTTAAAATTGTTAAGCTTAATTACGTCGTACGAGCGAGTGAAAACAACTGAACATAAAGCGAAAACAGAAGTAGCAACGGCAGGGTTGAAAGCAACAGGCAGTCAATCAATAACAGACCGGATCCCAGGGAACGACTTACCTAAGTTCAATCAAATGAGATGCAAAGGTCATTCTTAGATGCAATCTTATATCCAAGAACGTGACGAAATGAATTTCTTTCTCTGATACAATTTCATATCTGATAATCAGAAATATAAAAAAAATTCACTTGATTGGACACTAAAAATATTTGTTACAAATCAAATAACACGAAATGTGTGTTATGTGGTAACCCGTACACATGCTCCACATAAGTTCCACATAAACACCACATTCCACCACATCTATAAATGTTCGTATAGAAAGTATTAAAATTATTAAAAAATCTAAAATTCAAATCAAAACATGAATTTGTGACAAAATCAGTTATGTGGTGTGATACCACATATGTACCACATATGTACCACATGGATACCTCATTCTTCCACATCGACTGTAAACCACCACATCATTAAAAAAGCATGAACGATTTAAAAAAACAAAAATCCTGTTTAGAACATGATTTTACAGATACAAAAATTATTATGTGGTATCCACACACCTCCCACATAGATGCCACATTCAACCACATTAACTACAAACAGACAAGTTACTAATAATAACATGCTGAAAAAATAATTTCAAATATAAATTCTTGCTTACAACGTCATTTTTAGGTAAAATTTTCTTGTTTTGATGTAAAAATCGACTTTTGATGTTTCGAGAATATGTTTCCTCGTTTCCTGGATATACGCAATAACTGTAATCAGCATATGGTGACCTGAATCCTGAATAAAAGAAACAATTTTGCCGGAAAAATTCCGTGGGGGGGGGGGTGAAAACTTTTTTTAGGTTAGAAAGTTTTCTGATGAATGTTGATGTTCGTCCAAAAAAAACGAAAAAAAAAAACATTCTCCCATTCGATCCGAATAATAGGAGGGCATTTCATTAGCAGCTAAAAATGAATCACGATTGGGATCATGAATGAATGTTGATTAAAAATTGAGAAACTGATAAAAATACAGAAAAACTAGCCTTTCGAGAACTTTTTGCGAAGAAAAAAGAAATACGACGAACCCCTATAGCTAATGTACGGCCACATAGCGCACGTTCCAGTAATTATATCCTTTACTCTCAAAGCTCTCATTTGCTTAACAAATCGCTTCTAAAAAAAGGACATCATCTCGGATTAATTACCTTATTCCGCCACCCAGGGAAAAATGTGAAAGGACTGGTCTCTTACCTGAAACGAAAAGAAAAACATGATGTAAATAACATGCGAAGTTGTTGGGAACAAAATAGGTTTCAAATAAAGATAATAAATGGTACAGTGTCCGAGGGAACAACTAGCGCCACCTACGAGACAATGAAAAAAGTTTCAACTCGTCAGTTTTTGCTACAACATTTTATTAGGAAACTACGTTACCGACGCCCGGGTAAAACAGATTCCTTCGGAGATTTTTCCAAGTCCCAGCAGATGGCGCTCGCGTCCTTCAACAAGGACATCATTGTTAGTAAACAGAGAATTTGTAAACAAATGGATTTTTGTAAAGTTGTATATAAATAAGGATCAGCGGGACTTATGGAATAGGAAAAAAAACAAGTAAATAATGGAGAGGAAAAAATTACTTGGGTGTGGGAGAGTGTAAAACTGAAGTTGCTTTCGCTGTATCGTAAATATGAAATGCGCGCATGAAAATGTTTTCACGTAAATTTTGCGATAGTGCCGCGGCGAGTCAATAAAATTGTAAATGTTGCCGGTAATATTTCAGTCGGCTGTAACTATTAATATCAATCGCGTCTTTTGTTATTGATCCTTTTATCTGATGGTCTGCAATCAACAGTCTGAGTTTCCTAGTTGAAACAATCGCTTTTTCATGGCGCTCTTAATTAGAGTCTTTCGGTGAAAAACGTTATTGAAAATAACTTTAAGAGTGAAAAAGATAAAACATGTCATTCAGCGTTGTTGAAAAATCCGCCTGGGAAATGTAGAAAAGAAAAATTCTCTAATTGGCATCTAGGGACAAAGTAACAGTTTTAATATAAAGTTGCTTGGACATGAAACTTATTCCCTAGGAAATTATCAAAATACTAAAATTACAAAACATTTCCCAATTCTGAAATTAGGAAATTCGTTATAATGAAATTCACCAAAAAAATTATAAATTTATTGTAATACTAAAGTTAGATAACCATATTTTATGAAAAGTTACTAGATCTAGGATAATTTCCATCCAGGGACAAAATAATTAATTTTTGAAGAAGTAAATAAAAAGCCAAGATCACAAAACTATTAGAAATATTAAAATTATAAAATTCGTCATGCAAAATTCTTCGAAATTGAACCAAATTAAAAAGTTACTAGACTCCCCCTTCTCTTCGTTGAACTAATCAATTTCAAAAAAACCAATAACATTATTAACAAGTTTGCAAATTATTAAAAAATTTTAAATTCGAAAATTTGTGAAGTGAAATTCGTCAGATTTGATTTGACACCCCTCGTGACAAAATAATACAATTTTATTCATGGAAAAAATTGGAATTTGACAATCATTTAGGACGTTATAACCTCATATTCATCAAATTTGATTTAAATAGGAGAAAAGTGGAATTTAAAGAGAAAGTTGAATTTAATAGGACGACCGAAACAAAAAGACGTCCTGACAAGGCGATGAAGATAAAGGCGACAATTTACGTTACTTGTTCTAGAGCTCGTTTTGAACATAAAAATTGTATGTGTGCTCGTGGTGTGGGCGTGCACTTATATTTATGAATGCGATTAAAAGGGAACGATTTTTCCAAAAGAGCAAAAAAAAAAAATGAATCATAAAAAAATCGAACCACCTTTGTCTGGCAAATTGAATGCATTACTCAGAAGGGATTGGTCGAGATAAATAAATCCCTGATGAATTCGTAGGTTACGCGGTATAAAAATTGTCCCGAGACAAATCCAAGTGATTTTTTACATAGACAAGACTTGATCGCTTTCAAACTGTTTCTATGAAGGTTCATGCATAATTAACGCAACGTCATCATCAATTCTTTTCAACCAATATCGTAGCTTATATTCCGGTTCGGCGCAGCTTGATAACTGCCGTGTAACAGGTCGATATCAACTAGTAACTGCAATGCAGACTGAGGCCACAGACCTTTTCAATAATTCCCACAAGATTTTGACCTCAACCGAAAATATACCAAAACTTTTATCGTTCCAATATTTTCTAATTCTCTCATTATGTTTAATTTTAATAACTTTAAGTAACATTTTCATTCTTTTACATTTTTCATTTTTTTTTTTTGTCAAATCCATTTAAAATTACAATATAAAATAAAAATACCCTACGTCTAGTTAGATCTAGTAACTTATTAAAATTTTAATATGTTCCTATAGTTAAATAAATGTTAAAGCTCACTTTAAGATTTTAGGGACTTTTCACTAGACACTTTGAAGTATACTATAACTTTTCTAGTATGTTTCTAGTAACTTTGTATAGATGTAAAAGATCTACCTGAGATCTAGTAACTTAAAAAAAAAGAGATTCAATTTCTATAAATTAAAAACAAAATTGTGACACGTCTTATATTTTTAAGGACTTTTCAAAGGACACTTAGCACTATACTTTAATTTTTCTATTATGTTTCTAGTAACTTGGCATTAATTTTAAAAAATTACACAAGATCTAGTAACTTTTCAGAAGCAAGTAAATTTCTATAAATTACAAAAATTGTTGTAAAATTTCACATTTTTAGGGACTTTTCACTGGATATTTTTCTTTTTCTAGTGATTTTCTTTCCAACTTAACATTTGTCAAAAAATATCCACTCACGATCTAGTAACTTTTCATGAAGAAATATATCCCTATGAATTAAACAATTTTTTTGATATTTCAAATTTCTAGGGAATTTGGCAAAACCACTATAATAATCTAGAAGTTTCAAACTTGGTCCATTTATATTCATACCGTTTAAAACGATACATTAAATTGATTGCAGCGCAACAAAACGAATGATTTGTGTTGACGTTTTTATGTTCAAAAATTGACTGCGAGTAAAACCCTTGAGTTTCATCAGTGTATCTTAATTGATTGTCAACTGTGTCAGCGTCAAACACACATAAGCGTCACGTGCCTTTTGTGAGCCAATCAATCAGACACGGCAATTTCATTTATCCTATTGATTGTTTACATCAAACTTGTAGTATCAATAAAATTAATTAAGTTACGTTTTTCAACGCGCCGCCAGTCAGTGATGCAGGTTTACATTCACGCCGACAACCACCGTCAAATTTTGTTATGCGGCATTTTTTATAGCCAACGATTTTTTTTTTTTTACAACGAAACAAAAATTCAAATTGGAAATTCAAAATTGACAAAAACTGCATTCCATAAAAATTCACAATATCACTATAAATTGGTTTTGATGAAACAATTTGGAAATCAAACAATTTAAATTTTTTTTCTTTTTTAATTGTTCTTGAAGAAATGTAATCGAATTTCGATAGAAATCATTGAACCAAAAAAAGTTTCATTAAAATGGTCACGTGACAATGAATTGTTTCTTCCATCGATAAAATGTGAGACAATTGGAATGTTTTTTAAAATTGTTTGATCAAGCTTGCCAAGTTAGC
>JAAMPD010003131.1:0-11271 GCA_025266255.1 Trissolcus basalis
TTTTTGTGGTTAATTTTTCGTTTTTAATGAATTATTTGATGTTTTATCGAGTATTAGTTTTATTACTACGCATTGTAAATCGTTTAGTTGGCATATTTTTCAATAAAAGAAATTGATAATTTTGAATTTTATATTATTTTGGATGAAATACATGAAATTCGTGAAGAAAGTTTTTTAGCGGTTGCAGTTTTTAGTTTTTTCTTTGAGGGCATCGAAATTTCTGATGTTCACAATTTTATTCGGTCATTTTATACAACCAAAAACACTATTAAAAGTGAAAAAAAAGTGTGCGCTTTGTTTTTTTATTTTTTTATTTCATTATCAGTAGTTAAAGGTTCTGGAGATTCACCCATATATTTATATTATTGAAATTGAATCAATATGAATATAGTTATAAATATGAAATTTTAAACATGTGAAATGTAACTATAAATATCAGGATTAGAATAAAATTTTTGATTTTAATTGTCCCAAAAACTTAGAACTTTGCAAAAAAGTACTCAACTGTTAAAAGATCTTCTAATAAACTGAAATTTATTACACTTCTCTTTTATTTGGCTGTGTTCAACAATCTATTTCAAATGTTTTTCAATATCAAATTATTACAATGAAAAAATGCGATTGAAATTAAAAAAATGATAAAAATTAAGGAAGAAAAAATCTCACCTACTGAACGTTATGGAGCAAAATGAACTATATAGCCTCATGATCCCATACTTGACACGGTAAATCAAAACTGCATGGTGAAATTGAGTGTCGAGTTTTTATTTCTGATGTTCATGTGGAACAACAGGTATGTTACTTTTAAGCGGTAATTTCAATTAAGAATCATCGTTTTCTCATACGGTTGAGGCTGTCCCTGGACGAGGCGTTTGCGGCACGCTCGATTAGATCGTATTTGCAACGAAAAAATGGACGCATGTGAAAGACGCGAATTACAGCACACATCGCGTACATATAATGCCTGTCGACCTATGTACGTACACACGGCTAGCCCATAAAAGCCACGACGTAAGAACACTACGTGTTCCGGCCATGTCAAGTCCGTCCGCCTAGAGACGTAATCTTATTAAACGGTTATTAGCTGCTCGCCGAGGCTTGTCAACATTTAGACATCTGGCAGACACGGAACATTCTACTTCTACACGCCTACACGATCAGATGTGTGCTCTCCTTAACCAAGTCAATGATGGTGATTATAATGATGATAATGGTAGAGGTGCCGGCGGTGATTGTAATAGCAGATCGACTGTGCCTAATGCGCGCATACATCTTTCATCGTTCGATTTACAATTCTGTCTCGAATATGCTTTATTGTTTTCTCACACATCTGAATTCGATTATAACAATCTCTCCTACTTCAAATAATTATTCGTTGAATAATATACCTTCGCCTGGTAAAAAAAATTTGCACCAAAAAGATCATTTATTTTTATATGTATTTAAGTTTGTACTTTTATTTCCTTACTTTTCACAGGGATCAACTTTTTCAAATTTCATCCCGTCTCGGTATAACGATCATGTAAGAATCAAAAACACAGGTTAATTGAAAAACCTCATCATCATCATCATCAAGAGTTATAAGTTATGCTCGAATTTGTTTCGTAAGTTGTAACTGACGAAGGCAAGAAATACTCCGAAATACCTGAGTTATCATTTCTCGTTGGTGCTTTAGTCTTTTCTTCACCCGTCCCGTCCTAAGCAAAGGAGTTCATGTTACGATCGAAATGACTGACACACTGACGGGAACATTGCGACCCCCTGCTGTCGAATGTCGTCGGCTGGATCGCTTGAATGACCGATGTAGGTGAATCTCTTAGACTCGACGATATCCTAAAGAAAAGAAGACGCAAAGTGAAGACGGGGTCAGAGGCCGAAACAAACAGATATACATTCGAGCAAGGGTAGATCAACGCTGATGAGATCGAAATTTCAACGAAACCACACAGTTGATGAATACTAAATGTTACATCTTATGAAATTTTATCGCTTTTTTTATAACTTTTCTGAATCTTCAGCATCATCAGCATTTTAGCTCTTTTTTAAATTTCACTGAAACTGTGTTTACAATTGTTCTTCAAAAACTTGAGTTGAATCTTTACAATTAGATGATAAAAATTTATTCAATTTTCTGGTTGCTATCAGTCTATTAATTTTTTGGAAAAAGAAAAACGATTTTCAAAATTTTCTATATAATTTTACAATCAATGTTTTCCAAAAATGAATGTAAAAGGATCAATACACTTACAAAAATATTTAATAGAAAATATGTTGTTCTATTATACATAATAATAAACACAACATTTTTATCTTAACATTATTAAAATAATTTGTTGTTTCAGTCCAATAATAATTACTCGGATTCAAAATTTATATTGAACTATTCAGACAACCAACTATTCTTTTTTATTAAAAAATATACAATTGCATCCTTCTGAAAATAATATCCAAGGAACAAACTCGTTCATTATATATTTTTCGCAATTATAATCTAAAATAAAAATCTACAAGCAATATAAATAGTTGAAACTGTCAACTGGCAAGAGGCAAATTCAAAATTACGATAAAACATAAGAATATAACCAATAAATTCATTCTGTCAATTCATACATTAGATTGCCGCAAGATTGTAGGTGTGCTAATTTATTTTGTATTGTGTCAAAATGTAAATGTGTGACGGATATTCGAAAAGGCGATATTTTCATTAAACCAATGCAGAGTTTTTATTTGAACATCCTTTTTTATGAACGTAGGTGTTTCATGAATAGGATAGTAAATCTGGTCTGGAAAATATACTGGAAACTAAAATATCACGGAAGGGACAAAACGCAAAATGCGAAAAAGCATGTTGGAGTTAAAGAATTTGAATGAGAGGCAGGTAACCCAGTTATGTAAAGTGCAAGCTCTAATACGTATATCGAAAAGGGTATGGTATTATCCAGCGAAGAATCGAGAGATGTTTGGGAAGCTGGTGTAAAAAAGGTCGACCGGTATCTCTCGAGCGAACCCTTAATCTCGATCGAATTGGTTGTGAAGTTTCGCACGCTCTAGGTAGCGAAAAGACAGCCAACTGCGGCAAAGCGCTGTGGACGACGCGCAAGCAACGGATGTCTCATGTTCGCAGGCGGTACCTTGTTGCTCTTGTTTGCCACCGAGCGCGTGTAATTTCTCGGCAAAGGCGTTAATGAGGGGCTTGGCTCGGGACGGTAGATCACCGCAGAGAGCCGCCCAAAGATGCCTTTCGCAGCCAACTTATTCTCTTCTCTCTCTGTGCCCGTTCGCGCTCAGTTTTCATCCTCTACTTATATCTTATACCATGGAGGTGGTGTTTCACGAGCTGCCTCAAGGTAGTGCTACCGTGTACCTGAATTCCGATCTGCGCTCAGATACCGCACTCTCGCGCTCTTGCCAAGGAAGTATCTAGATGCCAACGTATCCAGGATACTATTGCTCTTTACTGTTGCCGTTTATTTTTATCTTTATTTTCTCTATTTTTTCCACCTTCTCCACTCTCCGGGGTACTTTTTTTTCGTCGTCCTTTTTTTTCTTCCACCTTTTTTTCACGATTTCCTTTAAATTTGAAAACAACCATCACTTGCTCCTGCCGAGTCTAATAAACAGATCCCAAACGAACACCAAAACGTTTTACTAAACCCAATCGAAATCAGGTTGCATAAGTTTTTGCAATGATGTTTCAAATGAATTTCAAAAAGCAATCAAAATTGGAGACTCGCAGACTGCTAGTCCGAAAAGGTAGAAATTTTCTTTCGCAAAGAATTTTGTCAATTTCAAAAGTGTGCTGAAAACTCGACTTACATTTCTATTGGGAAAATGTTAATTGGTCAACGACATCAACGGAAAAACTAAAAACAAAACTCAATTTCAAAGTGATCAAAATTGTTAGATTTTTGTACGATTTTTTTTTTTAATTTGTAAACAATCATCACTTGCTCTTACAAAGTCTAATAAACAGATTCCAAACAAACACCAAAATGTTCTACAAAATCCAAGTCTACAAAATACTTGTATTCTGTAGTCTGCAAAATTTTTTGGAATTTTTAAAACACTTGAAGTATAAAACTGATGTCTAATTGCGAAAAATTATGATTATTTTATAATCTGCAGATCTGGCGTTTTAAATGTCAAGCTCAACCCTCGATAAATAATAATAATTTAAGTCAGGCATGAAGTTTGAAATGCTGTTTGAAAAGAAATGTCATAACAATTCCTGACCATATCATTGCGTCAAAAATCGCGCAAATCGATTTGCGAAATCGATCTCAAGCGGAAGATGACACAAGAGAATACGAACTGATGCTGCGCCACACGTGACTATCAGCAAATGAAGTACGTTACGCGAAGACCGAGCATTGCATGCATGAAAATGCACAATATGTGTATACCGCTGCAGTTCCATTATTTTACCACTCGGATGGCCTGTTTCGGCACCATAAAAATACCTCAGCTTATTGACTGTGAGGACATTCGAACGATTTCATGCAACCTGGTAAGTATACGAGCATAATTTGAACAGATTGTACCACACAACTAGAAACAAATCTTTCACGTATGCAGATTTTTATTTTATTTATTTTTAATTTGGTCATTCTTCTCCCACAGTAATAAATAGATATTAAAATATTTTAAATTATATTTTTTGTATAAAAAATATAATATATATAATTTTCGTCACGCACAGGGACTAAACTATAGGTGCAAATTTATTTTGATTTTATATTTTTCATATAAATGTGATAAATTTTATCGATAAAATTAATATTAATATTATATTTTATTTATAAAACTAATTGTCATTTTATAAATAATTTATAAATGACTTATATAAGGAATATAATATAGAAAAAATACGAAATTATCCCTAGTAAAAAAATTATATATTGACCATATATCGTCAATATATTATTTTTAGCAATTATATATTGTTCATACACTGACAATATATTGAAANATTTTGTCAATATATCAACAATTTTGAAATAATCAATATATGGTCAATACATAGTTTTATATATGGCCAATATATGATCCTTTTTACCAGGGATATTTTACAATATATTTTAGTGTAAGTAGTGTTGGTTAAAAATTTTTTTTTTTATGTTCAGTTAAACTATTTTTTACTTGAAGCGCGAAAAAATGTTTCAATTTTATCAATAATAGCGAGTTATTTGAACAATTCTCATAACATTTATTTCAATAGCCGGCCTGCAATTAATAGCTATTAACTTGTCAAACTGTTTACAAATATTGTTCATCCTTGTATGATAATCGCATCCTTCGTATTATTAATACACAAATGAAATCTCATATATCAGTGTGCTCATCAACAAAGGATAATGATTGGCGGAGAAAAAAAGAATATTGAAATGTCAACGTAGCAGGCAATCGCGGTTAGAGCGTCGGTTGCAAAAAGGCGAGAGAAAGAGAGAGATCTCTCTGGAGAGAAAAAGAGAGATCTCTCTGGAGAGAAAAAGAGAGAGAAAAAAAAATGAGGAGAAGAAGAAGAAGAATCACACATGCGTGTTGGTGAATAACAGACGAGGAAAATGGCAAAAATGTTATGCTTTGATCGCGGAGTGTGTATTAATATAATGTTGAATAATACTTGTACGCGAGGCCTCGCGCATTTATCACGTCAATTTGACGGCTAACGGATTATTTAGCAGCCTCGCCTTTTTCATCTGTGAGGACAAGACGGGTCGTGCGATCGATAGAAAATATACGCGGATTATGGGCAACTTTATAAGCAAGCCATTTTCGTATCATATTACATAGTGACGACGGCGTCAAAAATCATCAAAAGTTCAAATGTCTCGCGCGGCAAAGGCGCGCACGTATACGAGCGACGAGATAATTTAGAAGCCGGGCACGGATCGGATCGGTAAGCGTCCTAACGTAATTATCTTTCGTCCGGCGGAGAGAGAGAGGTTTCAACTCGCAAATCGAAGAGAGTGCTCGCGCGCAATCGAGAGAGCAAGAGCAGAGAGGCCGAGGCAGAGGCGCTTGTGCGATTGTGCGTGTGCACGTATCGAGTGTGTGCGCGCGGCAACAGCAGGTAAACGTGTGCGGGCAAACGCCCGGCAAAGCCGAGTTTGCAATTTTACATGTAACCGACGATTCTATGGGAGAAAGAGAAAAGGTGCATTCGGCTCGGTCTCGCCGTACAAGAAAGGAGAGCCTGCCTTCTGATTTATACCGTGTGCTTTATGAACGGCCTCCCCCTCGCTTTAACTTTTGTCCTATTTGTATTGAAAGAGAAAACGCGTGCGAAAAAATCGCGCGTGCCCGCCGTTTTCTCATCAGCGCGAAGCAATTGTAAATATTATGCACGCCGGGCCCGAGTTCGAGTTGTGTCCCTCGCGGTGAGTTGCGCAAGGAAAAATGAGTCGCGACGAGCGCACCGACGCTGGGTCAAGTGGGGGTCGCGTCGCCAGGTGGGGGCGAGTGGGGCGAGGGCACTGGACCCCTTAACTGGAGGTGAGGCCGCGCGGCGACCAGCGTGGAGGGGCGCATGGGAGCCCGTCTGTCGCGACAGATAGAAACGCCAATGTTGCAGAGGTAACGACGTAAAAACTGGTCGCACCACCTACGAGAGATCTCGCTCTGCACGAGGTCATGGGTCAGGCCCCCGACGCCAGTAAACGTAATTTTTCGTCGCGACCAAATGCCAATGAAAAACCGGGTTATTAATAAATTGATGTAACCCTCGTGCGTCTCCTCTCTTTCTCTTTTCTTTGCCTCCTCTATCTCGTTTCGGATCAAAATGAGAGGACGACCAAATAAAAAAGCACCTGCCAGCGAACGCACAAAAGTTGAAAGCACGCTCAATGAAGGATTTTAGCCAGAGGTTATTTGCCGTGCGACACCCCGTTGATACACAACACACGTCTCGCACCAATTCAACCAGATTGCCTTTTAATTGTCTTTTTCGTCCGGGTCAAAAATCATCCCGAGGATACACCGAGAAACAAAACGAGCGTTACTTTTGTTTTATCCTCGGTGTGTCTTGCCGTAGAAAACTTTAATCGCTTTTGTTTGTATTACCGTTTTGGTACGAGGGCGAGATCTTATCAACCGCTCCTGCAGCCCGATAGATAATTTTTTTTTCTTTCGCTCTTTTTGGTCCTCTCTCTCTCTTTCTCTCTCGGGGTACTTTTTTCGCATTTGTTTTGCAAGATAGTTGCATCCTCGACACGTAAGACGCGTTGATCACAGTGTTTCTCTGTACGTAGAGTGTAGGCGGCGTTTCTAGCAGGTGCTCATTAGATTACAGGGAGGATGTCCGAGATGTTAGCCACCTTTTACTCACTGCTCAAGAGGCCTCAACACAAGATTGGGATCTCCGTGCTGCACTCTTTGTGAACTGGCTCCTTCGTCTCCCTTATTCTTATACTCGTTGCCATCGAACATTTCATTTCTGCACCTTTGCAAAACTCTCTCCAGTCCCACTGCCAACTTTTTTTTTCTCCTCCAAACATAATGATAATGAGACTTTTCCCATTTCCATACAATTGTTTCAAAACTTTTTCTGTCTTGAAACAAAATGCTAAACAGCTTTTTATTTACTTATTTTTATTTTTTCTTTCATTTGTTTTTGTTCATTTTAATGAAAATCGTTAGGCGCGAATTTTCACGAAATCGTGAAGTGTTAATGATAGAAAAAATACTTTGTAATCCCGTATGAGTTTCACGACAGAGGAGAAAAAAAATGTAAAATGTCACGCACGAATAGCGAATAATATCTAGCGTATCGTATCTTAATGATGATGTTAATTAATACATTCGCGAGGACGACTTTGGACTTCGCAACGACTGAATTAACATAAGCAAACGCGATCTCATCCGTATATCGAGAGGATCACCTTGCGAGCTCGCGAGCAAGTGTTAATTTTCTGAACGCGCCGGCAAGAAATTCGCAACACAGTTTTCGACTCAAAATCCGAGGGATAGAAAATCGAGCTAAAAAGAGAAAGATATAGAAACATACCTCAGCATCAGAAACAAAATTTCAGGACACAAATTTGTCTTTCAAATTTTCAGTTTAAAAATTTTCAAATCAGAAAATAATGATTCCGCGTCACCGTCGTATCTTCATTTCATTTGAAAATCGTGTATTACGATGTTGAAATCTAAATTATAAACCGAACTCGTCATAATGAATTCATTCTACAATTGATTGATGATATTTGCTCTGAGCCGGTATAGTCATCGTCGCAAAGATCCGCCGAGTCAGAAAAAAAAATCACATGTTTATGCATGAGAGCATACGCTAAACGTAAATAAAAGGAGGAACAAAATATCAAATAAACTGGATCTTGTGCGCGCATCCTCGCAAATCTTGATAATTGTCATTCGTATATATAAAGCTGCGCAGTTGAATTAATTCCAGCTGTCCGATTTGTATGCTATTAGCACGCGGATCTGCAATCGCTCTGATAGCATTCTATACTCGGCCATTACTTGAGGAAAATCGACCGTAAAAAGACCCGACGAGCTTGTGCCATTCTTTGTACTGTCTGCACTGATTAGGACGAGCGCGACGGCAGCCTCTCCGTTTTGCTCGTAGGTACTTTACAGATCCCGCGCAATCTGGCAATCAAACGGCGATATACAAAGAATATCAAAATTATTGTATAACTTTATTCCAACTTTTACGGTCGTGTATTATATTGTACCCAGATGTACCGCGAAGGCAACGTTTTTATTCCCCTCTTAGAAGAACGCATTTTTTTTTCGTCGTTCGTAAAATGAAAAATAATTTTATTGCTAGACAATAAAATCTAATAAAAATCATGTGTAATATGATTGCACCGAGGTAATTTTCGAGGTGAACTTCTTCCTAAATGATCGTACACGAATTCAATTTTATTACTTCAACAATATGAAATTGCAAATTTAAAATGTCTCCACTGATAAAATGAATTGTTCACGGGGAATAAATAAAATGAAAAAAAAAATATATATATATCCTGCAGATCAAAGAATCCAACCTACAATGCTTCTAGGACGTTACGATACATAGGTTGCTTGCAAGCAAGGTGTTTCCGATAATTTCTGTCGAGTTTTAAACATAATAGAGGTTAGCCGCAGAGTGCTAAATCACAAGACGCCATGCGGGCGTAACTATGTTATTCGTGTGATGGAAGATTAGTCTGGTATTGTTCGAGGATGAATGTATGCCTGCGAATGATTTATCATTTACAACAGTTTTTCTCTATATAAAAGTGAGGATCGAAAAAAGTTGTGTTTTTTTTCTTCACTTTCTCTTCTTTTTCGTGTTTTGATTCGGATGTCACGATCAACTTTGATTCCAAACGATATATTTTATTGATAACAAACATCAAGTGTCCGAATAAGTAAAGCAGATAAATCTCGCGAACTATCATCGAGAAGAGAAAAAGCAAACCAAGAAGAATAAAACTTTCCACACTTTTGAGTTTGACGTAGCCAGAGCGGTTAACAAAAAGTTATTAGTTGTAAGAGCGTGGGAACTAATGTAAACGACTCTAAGTGTTATTTGATAGAATAAAAAAAAGGCACGTAATCAGAAGAGACAAATAAGAATCGTCTTGAAAACATCTTAATCGTGATTCATGTCAGGGGCGGTAGTTGCGGTTTCGAGAGCAAGACCAGGCAATAAGGAACCGAATAGTACTGCGGTTGTCAAGAAATATGATGATTAGTCCCCGCTGCTACTATTTACAGTAGTTTCGTCGCGTCGCAGCGTCGAAAATGACTATCGCGAATGATTTACATGGGAATGCAATAGTGAAAACGAACGACGCGACAAATCGCGCGCGCGCACACGGGCCTTCCAAGAGATGCCACGAAGAATGCTATTAATACGGATTTTGTGTTCCGTTAGATGCTTTGTGTGGTCCCATTTATCAGGCGTCGTATCTGTGCCATGATTATTCCACCGGGGTCTATTCAGATAAATAGAAACGCCTCGAGGATGAATAATTTGATTGCTGCCTTAATCCAGTGACACATCGCTCCCGCTGCCCTGATTTAGAATCGACTACGACTTTTTTTTGCAACCAGCCTCTGAGAGAAAGGGACCGTCAAAAATAGTGACATCCACGGTACACTCTCTTTCTCTTGAAGTAATCGTGGCAAATCAGCAACAGTCGGTGCCTTTAACGTCCATCTGCCAGCTCAAACAATGCCAAGTGCCCCTCTTATTTATGCGCAAGCAAAACCACACGCATTTGCGCATCAATTATGCGCTCGCTCAGTATTTATCAGAATGTCGCAAAATTGAAGTAATATGAATTCTTGTGTGCGATATCTACAGATGTATGAGGTTCTGAAAACAGAATTATACAAAGTGTATAAACATTTTTTTTCTTGGTTCAGATTTTAAAACATTTGTTTGTACATACCTCATACCATTGGAGGATATCGGTTTTGTATCTTTAGACACCCGGATGCTAGATTCGCGTCAACCAACTCAGTTGTATCTGCTTTTCCTTGTCCATCGCTTTCCCTTTTTTCTCACTCTTTCATGATGTCAAGCTTAGATGGATTGACGGTATAGTCGGCTTGGTCACATATTAGAAGGGATGAAGATTATTTGCAGATCCGCCTTCTGTAATGAAAAATAAAAGTTAGTTTTTTTCAGTTTTAGCATTCAACTTTTCATGAGTTTTATAAAAACAAGATCATACATAGAAATTATATTGGCCATACATGGAGAAAAAAATTCTGTCAGTATTTACTAAACTATACAATATATGAGGGACAAATCTAAAATTTTTAACAAATTATTGAAACTTACAGCAAATTTCGACGAATGACTATAAACATTACTAAATTAATATCAATATTTTTGTGTTCGTTTATTAAAATTTGCTGTAAGCTTCAATGTTTCTGTGGCAAATTGGAATAACCAGTTAATTGACGTTTTCCAAAAAAATGACATTTTCTGACAAAAATGTTCATTTTGATTCAAAAAGTTTTATCTCCAACATTATTCGATAGTTTTACTTAATATTTCGAGTGAGAATTGCATAAAAACCAAACCAGTAAAGTGAAAAAAATTGGGAATAACCAGTTGAATGTGATAAATTTCGAAAAAAAACCACTTAAGTTATGAAAAATAAAAAAACAATTTCAATTAATTTATGCAAATAATTTATTGTTTACTGTCATTTGTTAAACTCAATATGATTTTGTTGAAATTATATTGAGTTTTCTTCTATTTTGACATATGCATCATTTTATAGGTTATAATAAATAACTGACTGTACT
>JAAMPD010003132.1:0-11250 GCA_025266255.1 Trissolcus basalis
ATACAGAATATAATTGTAATATAATAATAAAAATTATAAAAAATTGTAATTCGAAAAAAATTGTGTTTAAATTTTTAAAGCTATATTTTTAAATACATGATCATAACAATTTGTTTGGAATAATAAAAAAAATATACCGTCCGAAAAATCTATTGTATTTTTCATTCTAGACAATTCGATTACAATTAATTTTTATTATACTAACTCCAAGTAATACTGTAAAAAAGACAATCATTTAAATCCGTTTATATTTATTAATGTCAGCGATTCCACTGAACTACCCCTTAAACATAGAATGCATTTTTTTTCTATGCAACACTCTGTAATGCCCGGTTGTAAAAAAAACTTATTCATTATGACTTGTAATTTTTTCATTGTTTTTTTTTTTTTTTTTTTTTAAGAGTTTATATGCTCAAATTGTACGGATCTAGTAGGTTGAGCTAGTATATGCGATTTTTAGGGATTGTATTGCGTATCTTAAAGAACTCTATTAAGAATGAGAATAGAATCCCACGGGGTGTGAGTTCAGCAGTTTGTTAAGCGCCTCCATGAACCTCTCGCCGATTTTTCGCTTTTCTGCATCTCTTTTCTTTTTCTACTAACGTCTCATTCCCACTTTCATTCTTCTTAATAGCCGACACCCTACTCTCACTAGAAACCCATTTCGACATCTTCCATTTTACGTTGTTCAAGCCTTTAACGCAACCGCATTCGGATGTATATACGTATGTATAAAATAAAAATTGCCTTCTAAATTCCATGCAAGACACATGATATATTAACCATTCAATTAATTATCCCTATTAGAAATTTCATTACACGGCATTTGCAAATTAATCGTGTCTTAAAAAGTACCTTGAAATGATGCTCACCAGAGACAGGAATAAATCTGAGAAAATGCATAACCACGTTATATATATAACGTTACTATATGTAACGTCATAAATCGAACAGGATCAGTGTCATATTATGATAAATATCGCGTAATTTAGACAAATCGAAAATACGACTGCGTGTTTAAACTACAAGACATATTGATACACTTTTAGTCAAAATGTGCAAAAATCACAGAATATCATACATTTTTAAAAAATTTAATAAAACTCTCAATTCAATAATGATTAATATTCAATATCCATTTCCTTAACTTAAAAGTTAACTTGAAAAAAAAGTGTTATTCATTGTGAATGCTTGTTATACACTCATGTTTATCGGAACAGACTAAAAAATATTTTTTTTAACTCTGTACCAAATGAAATTCCTGGGCGGTCGGTCACTGAACCGTTTCAAACTTTTTGCGTCTACTGTGTGACGGTGTTGTTTTGTGAATACAAACTTCTTTTTTACCACAATTTAATGTTTTATACATGATCAAGCAAAAAAATAATTTCGCTTAATTTTTCATTCGAATATTTTAAACAAATGAATTCTTATTTAATCTTGAATTAGATTAAACCAGAAAGTGGTTCTTATTTGTGAACGAATAAACGTTAAATAAATAAATCAAGCCGCATTGTGTCTTTCCAATAGCTTATGTGCTTTCGTGTTGTTATATGATGGCGACGGACAACGAAACAAAAAAGCGCAGACAAATCATATTTATCTAGCGTTTTAATATAAATGGCCTGACATTCTACTAACGGTTTTCATTCAATAATGAAACTGCTGTAATGATTAGTCATTGATCTCGCAGAATTTCGCTTTAAGACGAGACTATTTGTTATATAATACTTCTAATAAAATTCTAAAATTATGTTGAACACAAATTTTTGTCTATCCCGGGAAAAAAGTCCAGATCTGATCAGACCTAAAAAAAGATCAAAAAATGGTCAATATATTGTCAATATATGTTTAATATATGGGCAATATATTATCCTTTTTACTAGGAACGTTCTAGCTCATAGAAAAATAATCATTTTGAGGAAATAATCTTGAATCTAAACTTCTTTGTTGGATAAAGAATAGAAAATCCAGAATCCAAATTTTCTTCGTATATTAACTTAATAATTTTGATTGAGATTAAAAATTTCCCACACTTACCCACACACATAGTGCCCACACTTTTAACCTGTATTGATTATTATTTAATCAAAACAAACAATAATGTCTGAGATTCCGGTCAATAGTGACGATTCTTGAAGGAAGAACAATATTTCTTAAACCAAGTTAGACAAAATTTTTTGATTAAGAGAATGGAACATTCTTTGATGTAGAGATCGTTTACATTTATTCTAGTATTTTATTTTTAATTCAAAGCCTTATCAACATAGAATTATGATTTCTTGAACCAAGTCAATTATTTTTAGAAAGTATGGTCAAACCTGAAAAATAAGTAGATCTGATTAAATTCGAAAATATTTCTATGTCCGGACGGATTCAGTTAGACTGAATTATGCATAAGCGGGCTCAATTAATCTATTAATGAATCTGTTATAATTAAAAATATGTTTGTTTCTTGGAAGTATCGTATAACACATCCCATTTTAACTACTTAAAGTGCTATACTGATTAAATATATACGAATGTCTTCAAAAAAGTAATTAAATAAATGGTCGCGTGAAAGACGTGAATTTCAGATTCTTTTGTATTTTTGATGTTTGCATCATTTACTCCAAAATAATTCCTTAAATTATCACTGTAGAAATTCCATATAAATATAAATGAATATATTTTAAAAGGGTAATTCTTAACGTGAATGTACCTCAAGAGTAGAATTTTTCGCTTCATTTTCACAGAACCCGGCTGAATGCGAACACGTTGTTGACAAAAGTGAATGAATATTCATTTTCTTTTTTTAAGGTCAATATTACTTTCTGTGACTTATTAGCTACCTCGTATAATATAAGGACCTGCACTAGAATTAATGTTGTATTTTTGATTATCAATTGTTAACGAATAACTTTTCACAACAAGTTTTCTTTCTTTCCAAACTGCATAAATTAGAAAAAAAATTCACACACTAAATTTTATAGTACTTTTTATACTAGAAAAAAGATTGATAAAGATGATAAAAATGTTATCTTTAATAGTTACCCTGTGGAATTCAAAGATTCTGAAAGAACATATCTGACGTTATATTCAATTTACATAGTGAGTTTAAAAATTCCATAATCCAAAAAGACAAACAAATAAATTAATAAGTCTGAAAATCATATATGAGTAAGCATGAGAAAATGAATTCAAAATTCCTTCACGGACGAAAATATAAACTAAAAAATTTATAAAAATATAAATATAAAATATATTTTAATTCATACTCTGTATTGCAGCTTTTTATAAATTGTTTAAAGAAAATATTGATTTTATTTTTTATTATGTCAGGCTGTGATCAGGCAGTTAAATAACAATTTTTTTTCAAACCATATTAGGCAAATTGGTCTTGATGGCATCCTTGATCTTCCGATCCCTGATCCAAAGCCCTGTTTTGGAAGCGTTTGGATCCAGATAAGGCAGATCAGGCTTAAAACGTAACATCCTGATAAGGTCCCTATCTAAGCCACTGACCAGGACCCAGATAATAGCCTCATCGGAAATCAGGCCACCCAATCTGAGCCTGATCATGACCTGACCTGGTCAAGTCAGGCTGCCGGACCAGGGCCTTATCTTAGCCCTAATTCCAATTTCTATCAGGGATCACTTACAGTCCACAAACAGTTTCTATTAATTACCGAATATTCCAAATTTAAAAAAAATTGAATTTAGTAATGAATAGTAACCAATAGAATGAGCAATGGATATCAAAGCCGTTCAACTATGATTAAGTCAAGATTTTGCCTTATGATATTTATTTGTTAATTGTTCACTGAGAAACTTTGCATGAAATTTTAAAAGCCTTATCAACTTCTGAACTCGAAATTTCTGATGCAACACATGAGCATAAAGTTGTTTTCGACTTTTCGTCCTTTTTATAAATGAAAACAAGCTCACTACTAGCATTTATAACGTTCCAAATGTTCCCTTTCATGTTAAATATTTCATGTTTTTCATTGCATATACAAAATCGGACCTAGATGTTGCTGTTTGGAAAACCTATCCGATCAAAACTTTAAAAATTTATGTCTGTTCAATATACACAAACTCTGCAGATTCAATGAATTCGTAGGATATTACTTTACTCTTAGAAAATAACTATTATATTTTGCTCGAATCAAACTATAAATTTATAAACTAATTTTCAAAATTATTCTAAATTATCTAATGAAAATTTCATAATTAAATTTTTTATCTCTATGAGCAAAACATGATGAAATCATTTTTTATCGTTAAGAGAATTACCAAATTCAGTATTAATATTGTAAATTTGATTTACGTGTTTAATTTAAACAACATTTCACCAATCACTCGTATAATGGAAATGTGTAATTAAACTCAACATTCATAACGAAATTTTGCATCTAACTTTATATTTAATGATAAATCGTCAGTATTTATCATATTTGCAATATGAAAGATCATATTATTATAGAAACTAAACCCATGGAGATCAGATTTACACATCTAAAATGCTATACTAATCGATGCTCTTTTTAGTAATCCGATTGAATTTTTATTAAATTCTGATTCATACAAATCAAATCAAAACTATTGCAAACTCTCACGGAAAATTACTACAAAACTTTAATAACTATAACCAAATTAAAACAGATAAATAATTATTGCAGTTACTATAGAATTTCTAAAAAATGAATTGGTTGTAGTTTTCAAAGTTTTGTAGTAATTTTTCGTAAAGAAATCACTACTTTTCGATTTGAACTATTGTCCACAAAAAAGTCAAATTTTTACATTTTTAAATATAAAAAAATAATTAAAAATCCTGAAGAAATGGTAAATGTTACATATACACGAATATCAATGTTTAAGGTATTTTTCTCGATTGGTTTTCGAAATATTGTTATAGAAATATCTGAAGTTCGATATGGTGGTTTTCAAGACAATTTTTTTCAGCAACTTTGTTTTCAACAATTTAAGAGTTTTGATGATCATTTCGTACAAACAACATGCGAAATCGTAATGATATTAATGTTTACTGTTAAAAGTTACTGAACGACGTTTATTTTGAAGATTTTCTTTATAAAGTTATGATAATAAAATTATAAAAAAAATGACATTTATTTTTTCTATAAAAGAATCTAAAAAGAGTAAGTTTTTGAAAATATTGTTAGCAAATATATGTTTGTTTCTCACACAAGCTCTTGGATTTTTTTCTTTAAACAGTTGAAAACCTGTGACTCATGTATAGATATTATATGGCAACACATTTAACATTTTCAAAACACACACAAGAAAAAAAGTTTCTCATTCAATTGAACATTAATAACAATGCATATTTATGGTCGATAAGTATTATTCAAAAATGTAATAATATTGCGATTGGTTTGAAAATAGTTTAGAAAAACACTAAAACAGTTGAATCAATGACACTTTAATAAGCGACAAAATTTGTCTTATATATAAAGAAAGTCTAAATGATCCAGAAAAATTGGATACTATAAAAACAAATCCTCCCGTTACAGCGACAGATTTGTAGGTCACTCGAGAGCTAAAACCCATGTAAATTGTCTAGGAAAATTTGGCGTATGAGTTCTGCAAAATCTTATAGCGTGAAATCAAAGAAGAAAACAAATAAATTATCTGATTTTTCAGACGTCTAAGTAGTTGGATTGTAAATCTAATTGAGCAAATTAACTGTTATATCTATTATTCGTAATGCTGCGGCTGCGGTAATTGGCTTACATTTCTCTCTCACGGAATTTCTAAAGGAATAGACTGCAAAGGGAATTAAGCATGTCGAAGATACTTCAAGATTTACCTACGAAAACTAAATACAAACGTTAGGTTTTTTTAAAGGAGGATAAGTATCAGTTCTAAGACTGATTTATTGCAAACTTTTACAAAGCCCACCAGACGCTGTAAAATTGTTATTCTTTTTAAATACGAAAAATTAAATAAATTGTTTTCTTAAAAAAATCCGCGGCACAGAGTTTAATTTAAAATAAAAAAAAATCACGGAAACCTATTTCAGATATTTATTCCAGCTTTAGTATAAGCTTAACTATGCGTTTGTTTTCATTTTGTAAAATTGATAAGCGCAATATTTGTTGTTGGTCTTAAGAAATAATTTTTCACATAAAAATATATATTTTATGTCAAAAAACATTTATAAGCAAGACATTTTCAAATCGATAATTTTATTATTTTTTTAATACTTATTACTTAACATTACAATAATGAAGTATGAAATTCATTTGAATATTAATGTGAAAAATAATTTTCTAGAAGTTAAGTTTCTTAATTCGAGTGATGATAACAAAACATCATAAAAATTGCAAAAGTATGGTTTAAAGATAAACTGAAAATGTGTTGTCGGTCTGACCTGCATGGCATAATGTAAAGTTCAATGAAAGAACCTATTTTATAAAACCAGGAATGGAAATTATTTTACATGGGATATGAAAATAACTGAACGTCAAGGTATTTTCAATGAAACAATGCTATTTTTATATGTTAGATTAAATAATGTTGATTTTTTATTATAAAATAAGAAATGTTACATGCATGGTTATGATCATTTTACAAAACTTAAGCCTATATAATTTCAATGTTAATGATAGCGTAAAAAATCGAAATAATTGATTAACAATCAACTGATGGTTCCTACGTTGAGAGTACAAACAATACGTACATATTTGACTGAATATTGCAGCATTATGATTATGACACTTATAATTTGAATAAAAATTTATGGTAAACTTCTTGCGAAAATCGATACAGTATTTTGCTATCTTTCTTGAAGAAATTTAAATTTGTATTTTGCGTGTATACGTGACATATGATTATAACTTGGACATTGTTTTGAATGACAGATTCATCATTCTAATATAATACTCTAAATATTCTTATAGAAAAAAATGAAAAACGAATCTATATAAAAAAAATATTTCAATTTCATCAAATTCAAGTTCTTATTCAATTGATTGAAAATGAACAAAAAATGGAAACATAAGTACCTTGGTAAGATTAGCACTAACTTTGCACCGAAAATCTTGGTGCAAATCCGGCAAAATATACACCACCATTTAGACCAAAAATTCGTTTACATTACCAGATCACCACTTTAGCACCTTACATTTACTGAATTGACTTCTCAAATAAATTTCCACTGTAAGTTCCTTGTCTAGTATGAGATGGATTTTAAATACTCACTGCACGGAGGAAAGTATATTAAAATTTTTCAAACAAAATATACCAAAATGTATCATATTTTCATACCAAACAACGATCAAAATTGAAAAATCTGATTGAATAATATACTTGAATGTCAGAAAATAAAAGGAAATTCAACTAAAAAATAAGACATTAAATCATTAATAATACTATTGGAGTCATCAGTCATACATATAATTAAAATATTATTATCATAAAGGGGTTTAAATTCCAAATGCCAGAAAAAAAACCAAAAAATATTCAGGAGATTTGAACTCGGGGCTCCGAAGTGGTAGTCAAATGTATGGTCAACCGGGGTATAGCTGTAGGGCAAAAATATTACATTTGAAGGGTCGGATCGAATAAGGGGACTTGCGCTCGAGAAATTATATGTTAAAAACTGGAAAGTATGAAGAAAATTTTGTTTCGATATACCTAAAGTAGCTAAATTGTTTGTAATGATCTAAAGAACAATTTGGCTACTTGAAGTATATATCGAAAACGAAATTTTTCTCGATACTTTTCAGTTTTGAAAATATAACCTCTCGAGCGCAAGTCCGGATTATTCGATCAAATTATTGCTATATATCAATATCAAAATACGTCTGTTTATCGGTTTACTTGTTCATTGATATTTATAAATTTTATAAGCAAAACTAACTTTTTTGGATAACCTCTGCTGTACCGCAGAAGTTGATTTGATAATAAATTGTTTTTTCACCTTCACTTGCAATTTCATTAGAAGCAAATATAAATAAGTATTGTTAAAGTAAATAGATTACGATACATTTTTTCAGAATTGATGATTATTTTAAAATTGGTGATTTTATTGACTTTGACTTTTTTTCCTTGGCTTTAAATATTACAAATATCCGCCCGAAAGAGTATTTTTATTGTTTCATTTTTTTTAAATGTTGGAATAGATTACTTACTGACTGTCTTCGTGTTTTGTGTGTCGATTTAAAAAAAATTTTTAGTGTTTGGGTGAGAAACTGCTTAGATGTTTGAAAGCACTTTGCCCTGAACGATGTTAATACCGGACAACAATTTCTGTAGTTGCTCGTCATTCCAATTAGACAGTAAGTGACAGGATATGATCCTACATACAAATTATAAACTTAAAAAATTAATTATAAATAAAAAATTAGAAACAATTGTAATTATTACCGTATAATTACATTCCTCATATCTCATGAAATTCTATTGATTCCAGTCACATAATTTTTATTTTTCAGTAATCATTACAAAAAACCGATGAATACGCGTTTACTTTGTTATTCAACATTGGAGATCGAGTATTACATTTCTTTGGTATTGGCAAATTCGACGACATATTCCCTATCTAAAATTTCATCATCGTATTCAATTATTTCGTTTACTGCAATTTTACTACCGTCTAAATTTTTAATTATAAAACTTCGTTTGTATTTTCGTCCATATCGGTCCATGCCTGTCACAATGTGAGAAACTTCTGTATTGTTTCTTAAAACTGATATTTCATCTTCCTCAGGTTTTACCTCAACATATGGAACATGATCATTGCAACCCAATTGTTTCTTATCTAAAAATTAATAATAAAAAATATGTATATATGCTAGTTAAGTTTGAATGTAAATCAATTATCGGTTAAACGACTATGATTTATAACCAAATTTTTAAAGAAGTTTTAAAGAAAGAAAGACATATGAGTGACAGTAATTTTCACAAAACAATGTATCAAGGTTTTTGTCATTTCAATAACACCCTGATATATATCATCATGGTATAAAAACCAGTAATGTCTTATTGCCTGACTCCAGCTTGTTTTATACATAATAATTGATACGTACTATACTGGTTTGAAAATTGTCATAATCAACATTTGATTATTTTTTCGCAACACTCAGAATATTACCTACAAATTTTTGAACCCATTTTTTTAATTCAATCCAGATAATTAGCAAAAATCCATCAAATAACCGAGTATAACCTCACCAAAACAGTACAAACAATCAAATTTACTTATATTGCTACTCCCAATGCTTCCGGCCCTCACTGTTACAAGATTTCCAAGCTTCTCATATACAGAAGATGTAAGACTTACACAGAAACAATGGGTTTAAGAGAAAATAATTTAAATAATCAACTAAGTAAAGCTATCGTTTGGGTTTTAGAAAATAAAACCTATTTTTCATTTATGAGTAAATGTATTTTTTATTATGACAACCGTATGATAAAAAATAAATATAAATAAAATAATAAATAGCTTAATTTTCTATAGTTAAACATTTCTTTATCAAAAACATTACATTTACTTTGATTTGTTTAGTTTGTATTATTTGATTGGGTGGGGTATGGTGTTTGATTTAGGGTAGTTTGGAGCTTTGTGATGAAGTGGGGAACAGTGCGAGGTTGTAAGGGAGAAATGTAGATATAGATTGTTGTGATACTGTGTGTTGTGGTGTGAAGAAATGTGATGTCAGGTAAAATGGAGGATGTTTTTCACAATGATGTAGTTTAATGTTCGTCGTCATGAAATTTATAAAAGAGTCCCAAAAACACTTTTTGATTTTGCAAAGCTCAAAAAATTTTTAAATTTTCAATTTGTGAATGAGATTTATGTTAATAATACAGCATGGTGAAGAGTTGAATTTGCATGAAATTTCTGCATAACATTTACGTATAGTTTGCATAAAATTTACATAAATATGTTTATCATAGATCGAGTAAATATGTCTAGTTTCAAAATATCGATTTTTATGAACAAGACAGTTCCAAATAAAAATATAAAAACAGATAATATTTATGAATATTTTCAAAATAAAGAAGTTTCCTTGATGATTTTGAATAAGACGATTTACGTGAAAAAAAATAATAACAATTTTTGCAAACAAACTTACCATTTTTATCATCAATGATGTAAAATTTTGCAGTAGCGTATTTTTCAATTGTAGCGATGTCGGTCAATGTCAAACTTTGCATCATAGCTGTTGCATGATATAATGTATGGCTCGAAAATTTGCAGTTATTGTATACTTGTTCGTATGCCGCAATTATCCCACTCACAAAATCTTCATTCAAGATACTTGATTCTCGAAAATATTTTATGTCTGTATCAACCTGATGCACATACATTTCGACAAATTTTGCGCTATGTCTAGTAACGTTCATTTTTCTTTCATTTTCAACATGGGCAATCATCGTTTGCACGTAAACTCTTGCCATTAATTCTAATTTTGTTTTCACAGATTGTAGACCTTGCATGATCATCTCATTGTCAACAACCTTTATATATTCTTCCAACTCATGAAAATATTTTTCAACTTGGGGGAATGTTTCTTCATAGTTAAGTCTTGCCCAAGAAGAACGTTTAGTATTTTCAAAAATGATCTGCAAGTCCTTGTAACAGGTTGGAAGTTTAGGAGTTTTCTTCAAAGTCTCAGAAAGTTCCTCAACTAGTTCTTTATGATAATCGACTGTTTCATTGAGATCTTCTTTCACACACGTGAAGGCATCCTCCTTGGAACTTTTTAAACGATCCATCAACTCCTGATTATTTTCAAAAAAATCCAGAAACAAATTTAAGGCCCTGCTTCCGGCTTCGTAAATTTGATTTAAATCGTTTTCAAGAAAATCAAGTTTGTGTATTTTTAGTTGCTCCAAATTGTACTCATACGAGGAGTAAAATTCATCCCCTGTAAAATTGAATTCAATATGATATTTTCAATAATAATAAAAACTTTATGATAGTAATAATGATAGACATATTGGTCAGAAACGCGGTAACATGATGTAATATTTCGATAGGCAAAAATAGAACTAATTTTGTTAACTCTTCTATTTTATTATTAAATTATGTGTATACTCCATTCAGATTTTTCGTCAACTGGAACTCCATCAGAGAAACTGCAAATGTCAAATGCACTTAATTTAAGGCGAATTCAGTGTTTTTTGGCAAAGCGTAAAGTCTACGCTTTGCCCAAAGCGTATGCGAAAAAGTCTACGCTTTGCCCAAAACGTATGCGAAAAAGTCTACGCTTTGCCCAAAGCGTACGCGAAAAAGTCTAC